>PVKA01033431.1:0-24401 GCA_004027165.1 Ctenomys sociabilis
AGTTCCCCGAGTGTCTGCTGCTGCCTCGCTTTCTCGCGTTTGTCCTGAAAGCTCCACTGCCTGGCCAGCCGCGCTGGGGAAGGAGGACGCCGGGGCCGCGGAGCCCATCGCCCTCGGGGCCCCTTGTGCAGCTCCGGGCCGCGGGGAAGGCGCGCGCGCCCGGCGCATCTGGTCCGCCCCGCGCCCCAGACCCCTCGGGCCACCGGCGGCCGCTCCCGCCGGCGCCCCTACCCTGGGCCACGCGCTCCAGGTGGCGAGTGGGGGCGGGGATGCAGTTGTGAGTCTCAGCTCGCCTCCCTCTCTCCCTCCGTCTTCCCCTCCTTCCCTCTTCTGCACACCTCCACCCACCCACCGAGCTCCACTGCAGTTGACCCCAGTGTGCCCACGCCTCCCGTGTTCCCATTCGCACCCGGACGTGGGCTAGCACCTGAGGCTGCGAGCGGTTAGAATCCGGGAGCTGCGTGGGCTTTGCTTTTTCATGTTTTAAGAAAATAATGAAAGGGTGTGACTAGCTCGGGCGGCTCCATACTATCTTGCCCAGGGCTTTCTGCGCTTCTCCATCCTGGGGATCAAGTGTCACAGCTTCCCCTGTGATGGTGAAAGCATTTAGGTAACTCCCCACTTCGCGGAAACTTTCTCCCTCGTCGCACCCTCCCCCATATCGACAAGTTATTATTTCTTTCGTTGCTTTAGGTTAGGGGGCTCGGGGTCTAGGCAGGGTGGTAGGGTGGTGTGTAGAGTCCTCCGCTGCCTGCCGCTCTTTCTTCTCTCCTCAGCCCTCTGTCCTTTTGGGTGTAGTCGCTGTCTTGCTCTCCAGCCTCCATCCATCTTCTTCTCCATCTCTTCTTCCTATTCCTGTCGCTGTTGCTCTGCGTTCCTTCTCTGGGTACCTCCAAGCGCTGTTTCCAAGACCGACCAACTGGAAGGAGCAGCGTCCAGGTCCCTTTTGTGCTGCCGCCTTCTTTTTTTCCCCTGCCTCCTCCATTTGAGAGCAGAGCCATTGCCCTTTTGAGCTGGAAGCTGGTGCCAGCCTGTCTGCTTGGTCTCCCTCTGTCCTGAAGCTGATTTGGAAGCTAGCTGTCTTGCTGCTTTCCAGTTTGGGTGGCAGTAAAGGGATTTCAGCCTTCTTGGGAAGAAAAACTCTTGTCAAGGGGCGTGGGTTCTAGGGTGAGCCAGGGCTTGGGGTCACAAAAGCAGCTCTTATCCCTGGATTTCCCTACCCTGTGCCTCCAATCTCTCTTCTGTCCTCTATCCCTTTGCTGGCCTATAGAGCCCCGGATGGATTAGGGAGGGAATGAGATACAAAAGAAAAGGTGATGTTTTAGAGGAGTGGGGATTGATTACTTCTCTCCAGTGTCTGCCCACTCCCCAGTGTGAGCAGCATGGCAGAGGAGGGCTCAGTACTATTATCCCAACTGTTACTGCCAATGGCAACATACCATGGAAGTGATGGTTGGCAGTCACCTAGTGGTCATCTTAACAAGTTCACAAGGTCTCCTGCAGGACACCCCCTTTCTTATCTTACTCATTCTTTTCTTTTGCGCCTTTGCTCCTTAGCCTCACATCCCCCAACCCCCATGTAGGAAGCAGGCTTTAAAAGTGGGAGCGCCAACCCCAGAGGTTCTTGAGAAAAATGGAGGGGAACGGAGTGTGCCAGGGTGGCCAAGGGCTCTATCTTCCCAGCAGTCAACAAACACTATAGCAACCTGAATCCCTGTTCTGTCCCTTGAAGCTGCAGTGGTTATATAATTCACAGGAGCAGTTTTGCCTCCATTCCTAAATGTGGTACTCAGGTGAAAGAGCGCCGGGATCCTTGTCACCCCTTTGCTGCTTGTCCCTTGTTCTTGATTGATTAGCATTGCCCTTTTTAGGGGGCATGAGGAAGGTGGTGGAGATGGGGAGGACAGACCTGGGAGAACAAGAATATTTACAAAGCTGAGGTGGTTGGCTTAATAACTCATGGGATGATGAAACCTAATTGGGGATTAGAGTTTCAGGATCCTGAAGAGCCAAACCTCTGATCAGTCATGCTGATGAACCTGAGCAGAGAACCAACAAAGTTGCCAAGTGGTCACGGCTCTGCTTTCTTGTCTTCAAGATACCCTTGAAAGAAGTGCGTTCACTAACATCTCTATTCACCAACTTTTCAGTGGTGTGTGTGTGTGTGTGTGTGTGTGTGTGTGTGTGTGTGTGTGTGCTGAGGATCAGGCCAGAGAGGCCAGAGGTGAGTATCTTGGAACAATCTGGAAGTTCACAGAAGGGGTGACTTCGGACCTAGGGTTTCAGTAAGGAGGTTGTGCACACCATCCTTACCTCACCTTGGTGCCCTCTCTGCTTTGGCCCCATGCTAGTCTCCCACTTTTCTAGGATGTTTCTCCATTGCAAGCTCCAGCTAGCAAATGAGTTTCTTAACAGTCAACCATTTAACAAATAAAACATCAGACTTTCCCTTAGCTGCTGGAGACAAGTAAAGGGGAGAAACACATATCTGGCAGTGCGAGACACACCGGGCTTTTCTTTTTAACTACTTACCCATATAGCAGAATAGTAATCATCATAATAATGTAATGACAGTGGTCACAGTTAACTCTTTACAGATGGTCAAAGAACAGTGCTGTTTGCCCCTCAGCTTGGGCAGATGAACGAGAGCTGGCCAGTAGCTTCTCTTTCTGTGGCTGCTGTATGGGGAAAGTGGAGAAAAAGCGCCATCAAAGTCCAACTTCCTAGTGTTGCTTTTTATCAGATTGTGACAGAACATATTGAAAGGATTGTTTGTTGTTTATATAGAATACATGTCAACAGCAGTTAAATGTGTGCACATGCGCGCATACACATGTGCACTAAGAAATAACTGTTTTGAGTAGATTACATAGACCCTAATGCACCTTCCTGGCCTGGAGTATTGCAGAGAGGAATATTGATAGTGTGGTCTCCTGGAATGCGTGGAACGTTTCTGCCTCAATTGGTCTGGACAGGGGGCTGCTGCAGGTATACCTTGTCTCCCACTTCAAACTGCCCCAAATGAGTTCTCTATGAATACAACCCACCTTAGTTAGAGCCCCGAGGAGTGTGTCGAGTGAAGGTGTTGAGGCTTTGCTGGTCTTTGGGCTCCTACTTCCCAGGACAGATCCCACTCCAGCAGGCAATGAGTGCATGATTGAACTAAGACCTTTAGGAAGGGATGAATGTGGATGTCAGACTTCGCATGGATGAGGCTTCTGCCTCCTCCAGTAGGTGGCACTACAGGGCTTAGGAGTCCGGACAGGGGTTCCAGGGCCAATTAGGTGAGGAAAGATGGGGGATGTGGGGGACAGTTTCCTGTCTGAGTAGTGCCTCTCTCACTATGCTGACACCTATGCAGGTACAGAGGATCAGAAAGACCAGTGTGTGTCTCTGTGGCCCTACACATACGCCAGGGCCTCACAGACTTGTGGTGGCTCCCAGTTCCTGTGTGAGATCTTCTACCCATTAGTCATAAAATCCCACTTTGGCTTTCTCTCCCTCTCCTAGTATCTTACCTCTGACCTCTGTTTCCCTTGAGCACTGACAGGATCCTGCAGAGCCTTGAGTGCCTTTTGTGTGATTAGCTAAGCTTGTTATGACCACATACTGATTTTCTCCTGGCTTTACCACAGATGGTTCAAATACCAGAAGGCCTACTAGTTCCTATGCCTGGTTGAACCTCAGACCACCAGAAATTGGGATCTAGAAATGCTCACCTGTGAGGTTACAACACTCATCATCTTAAAGGTATTATGACATTTCCCTAACTTTACTAGGGGTAGGCCCACAAAACTGACTCAGTGCATCTCGTAGCTGATTGCTACTTGTGAGTCTGCCTGGGTCTTCTGCTGGGTAGTGGGAGAGAAGCTCTGGAAACCTAGGTTGGGGAGTGCCGGGATATTTTTTTCCTAGTTTTTAGTGGTGTTTTTCATCTCTTGCCATTTTCTTTCCATTTCTGTTTTGTTGTGGTATTTTGAGTTGCTGTAGGAAGTTGTATGAGGGCTGAGGAGCCCTGGCCACCCAGTTAGGAAAGGGTGAGTGGTTGACTGTGCTTTCTTCCTTTTACAGTAATCCTGCCTGCTGTTGCAGCTGCTGGTGGTGCAGGAGTGACAGGTCAATGGGCCTTGTGCCACCTTGTTCTGCCGAGGCCCTGGAGATGAGTGCTCAGTATGCAAATGCGGGGGCCTATTCTGTTTTCCAGGATGGTCTGTTGGGGAAACCCCTAGGGACTTAAGGACAAGACCGACTGGCAAAATAATCATACTATATTTTCTTTCTTGATGGAGTCCTCACTGTTGGGCACAGTGGCAGAGGGTAGTCAAAGACTGATAAAAAGAAAAAAGTGTGGGGGATTGTTGTGCAAAATATCAGGTGCTAAATACTTAGTGCCATACATGCTAAACATTCTGATAATGAAGCGGCACTTCGAGTCATGGCTGTCAATATTAAAATAATCTAGTAAACACGTTTACATGTCCCACAAGCTTAGATACTGTATAAAACAAGTGGCAGTGACAGGATCCCTTTGGGAAAATGGAATGTTTTATAGTGTGGCTTCAAAGCCAGGTATACAGGCTACAGTTGAACCCAATGCAGATAAGGCAAAACAGTTACTGCCATGTGTGGAACCTACACTTCTGGTGTTGTAGAAGGGGGTCCCTTCCATGTTTTCAACTTCAGATGGGTGCTGACTTGCTCAAGGTCAGGCTTTGCCAGCCATGTAGGTGCAGGCCAGGAGCCATCTGTAGACCATGGATGCTGCCAGAGTTTGGGAGTTGCTTGGCATGGCAAGAAGGGGCACAGAGTCCACACCACGTTGTCCCCTTTGCCTGCTGAACACAGACTGGACCTTGCCTCTCCACCTCCAGCCTTGAGTCAGTTCTAGCCACTTATTCTCTGTGAGTGGGAACCCAGCTGCATAACCTCACAAAGAGGTGGTGACTTCACAGAGCCCAGCGGAGGGGCCCTGTGGGGATAGCCTAGGGAGTGAAGGCAGAGGTCACTGGGTACCCACTACTTGTGTAATTAGACTTAATTTAAATAGGGTTTTAAGGAAGTCTAAGGAGGGCAGCTTGGGCCTGGAGTTCAAAGTCAGAGGTTGAAAACAGATCTTTCTTTCCTCCAAGGCCTAGAGTTGGCTCATCTGCTTTAAACAGAGACTGAGGAAAGGTGGATTAACTGGCAAGAATCCAAACTCCTCGGTCTCCACTTACCAAAACTTCACAAAATGGCACTCCTCTTGACACATTCACTTTGAAATTGTATTTTGCTGTGCTGTACTCTGTGTGTGTTTGTGTGTGTGTGTGTGTGTGCGCACACATGGGTTTAGGGTAGAGTTTGAGAGGTGTAGATTAGTGTTCTTGGAAGGGTTTTGTCCAACACAGGATAAATGTAATGTACCTTCAGGAATTTACTTTCTGGAATCAGAACATGTTATTGGTGAAGGAACCTTAGGGCCACATTCTTATTTCCAGTTGAGAAAACAGAGGCTCTGAAAGAGTCATTCAGGCAGGGGTATGGTTAGAAATGTGGCCTTCCATCTGTGTTCTCCTGCCTTTTTTGACTACTCAACAGGTTAAGCCCTTCAGAGAATACTGCTTAGTGTTTCAAGTGAGATGTTGCTTAATAAACCTTTCCATCTCCCTATTTGCTTTCCCTCTACCCCTATCTTTGTAGTACCTTAAAGTATTTTGCGAGATGTTAGACTTAGTTACAGAGTTGGCAGGCTTTGGGTGGGGGAAATTATCACTAGAAAAGCTTAAAAATAGTTTCTTAAACTATGAAATAAAAGTTCATATGTGTACATGTGCAACTTCTACCAGATTCAAGTATTTATTTGCTTGTTTCCACCTCATAAGTGGGCTCATTCCAACCCCTTCAGGAGAGCAAGATGGAGATAAATCAGAGTGAGATGTACAGCTTCCCTTGACCTGGTGTTGAGGAATTGTATACTGGCCGGGTTTGCCACTAACTAAGATGTGGGCAGATTAACTCTGGGTTGGAAACAATGGGGTTATGTAAGTTGTAGCTGGCCAGAGGACAGGTGATCATGGATTCTGAGAGGCTTTCTCCTGCTACCTTGACAGGATCTCCTAGGCCTCACCTGTTCCCAGGAGACATTCCTGGGGTGAGATTCAGCTTGGGAAAGGGGATTCACCCAAGACCTGCCTTTGACAGCCCTATTAGTCATGAAGTGCTCATAGATATCTCTGAGAAACAACTTGATTTAGCTTTAAGACAAAAAGACATGAACCACACTCATGCTTCGAGGTGTAGCCCTGAAGCTTTCTGAAAGAAGCCACCATTTCAGAACAGAGTTGGGATAATTTCATGACATATTCAAGCTACCCATTTGCCAATGGGGATTTCTTTTAAAACCCTCGGCTACACTTGGTGTTGCCCACTTGAACCTAACTAAAAGGAAAATATAATCTTGTCTCCTGTCCTTTAGAGAACCAAGCCAAAACCCAGGCGGTAGATGAATGTTCTTCCCTGTATTGCCTGTGGGCAGAAATGTTGACTTGATTACTCAAATGAGCTCTATTTACTTTATAACCATTGTGTCATGTTCAGTCACTTATATTGTGTTTTTTTTTCCTTCCAAAAATAGTCCACACTGGGCTAAAACCTTTCAAATACATTAGTTGACAAAAGTAGCACAATGACTAAATAAAATAAGTAAGGCTGTAGCTAGAAAAGCAACTTGGGCCACATTCTTTGACTTGATTGCTTTGAGTTTTGAAGGAATCAGCTCTCATTGTTTTTTTATCCATAAAATGAAGATATTCTCTTGCTAATCAAGGGTAGCTGTGATGTTCACCTAAGTGAAAATCACTACAAATGCTCTGTTTTCCTATTCTTTCCATCAGAGAGCAAGAGCACAGTTGAAAAGGCAATACCATGAAACAACTTCCAAAGCATTTCGAAAACTTTGTATGTGTTTTCGAGGGCTGAGAATATTCACAATTCTAAATACGAAAATGTAAAAACAAAGGGGTGAGTCTGATGTGGGCTGGCTGAAACCAGAGTAATGAAGGAAGAAGTGAGAAATCAGTCAAGATAGGCCTGGTATTTTAACACAAACTGAGACGAGTGCTTTGCTTGATAGCTGTTGCCAGAAGGATATGGGGCTGCTGCTCTCAACCTAAGAATTGGGACTAGGAATGCAGATGCCTTTATGTTCTGCAGCTGTCCAAGTGCCATGTTGCCATTTCTCATGGCAACATGGTACATGGTACATGGCTCCTTGCCTTCAGCTTCAAGTCCAGAACCAAACTAGCCTGCAGTCCTTTGTTGGCCCAGGTATCTACAAATAGGGTCCTTGAGGGCCCAAAGGACAAGTCCATGTTGCTTCCCTTTCTGATGTGGATTCTCCAGACCTCAACACAAAAGTCCAAGGGTATAGAATGGCAGATTTCTTGGAGAGAAAACCTTGCCTTAAAGGTAAACCTTGCCTTTGGAAAATGAACTAAAAGTGCTGGAGGTTTGTAGATAAACAAAAATACAGTTCCATATAACCCCCGAGTCACTTAGCAAAATAGGGGAATACTTTACTACCGTGTCTTAAGTGGTGGGATTAACGTTTAATTTCCCAAAGCAAAAATAATCATATCATGACAAAGTCTGCAGGGAAACTTCTGCATTTCAGTTTAGACCTTGGCTTTTTCCTTGGTGGTCTTTTGGAATGTAGAGTCATCTTTTTAAATTGTAACTTAAGAGAAGAGAAAACTATATTGAAGTATAACATCTACCTTTTTTATATTTTTAGAATGTTCCAGGTGTAGTAGTTAATTGAATGCTTAGCATGTCTCAGGTAATATTTTCCATGTGCCGAGTATAATTTCATCTTTACACCATATTATGAAGTGGCTGTTAACATTTTTCAGGTGAGGCAACTGAGGACCAAAGATATTAAGTAATGGGACAAAGGTCACCCAGACTATATTGGAATTTTGAATCAAATTCAGGTCTGTGGGACTTTTTTCTAGTACTTTTCCCTTATATTAGCTTTCTGTTACTATAACAAAATTCCTGAGATAGTAAATTTATAAGAGGAAAGGTTTATCTGGCTCATGGTGTTGTAGGTCTCAGTCCATGGTCAGTTGGCTCCACTGATTTTGGGTGTGTAGTAAGGCAGCACATCCTGTAAAAAGTATGTGGGAGTGGAAAGCTGCTCACCTTGTGGTGGCTGAGAAGCAAAGAGAGAGGAGAGGGGGCCAGAGTTTTATTATTGCCTTTAAAAACATGCAACCACTGGGCTGCACCTCCTGGAGGTTTCACCACTTCCCAGAAGCACTCTGGGGCCAAGCTTTCAACATAGGGATCTTTGGGGGATATTTCAGACCCAAACAATAGTAGTCTGTGTGGGAAAGAGTTGGAAAAGGAATCCACTATCCATTTATCTGGAAAGGTTATCTTACCTTAGCTTCATGGAATCTCACTTTGATTTTCTTTGTGGAAACTCCTGATTTTACAGACTAGGTGTTCTGGATAAGTAATGGAATGCTTGTTCCTGACAGCTGGAACGTGGTCTCTCCACACAGAAATATCTCCTCGTCATCAAGATTAGCTATTGACTTATTCCCATGGTTTCTTCTAGGACCTTCTTGGCTTCTTCAGATCCCTTTGTGGACCTCCACCAAGGATTTAGATCAGAATGTCTTGTCATGGCATAGCCTTGCTCTCCTAGCCATTCTAGGAAGGTTTTAGTGACTCTTTCGTGAGGGTCTCTAGTCTCCTAGATTCTCATGAGTTTCAGGGACCAGCTGAACTTCTTCAACTTTGTGCATTATCTGTTTTAAGATATTAGCTTGGTTGAGATCTACTTCATATGTCATAGAATTCACTCTTTTCAAGTATGCCATTCTGTGGTTTTTAGAAAGTTTACAGAGTCATGCAGTCACCACTTCTATTTAGTTCTTGTACGTTTTCATCACACTAGAAAGAAACCTTGCACTCGCGAGCCACTGCTGTTCATCCTGGTTCCCTCTGGCCCTTAGCAACCCCAAATTTACTTTTGTTGCTGTGGATTTTTATGAATTATTGATCGCAATAATAAGTGAACAATTGAAGTTTACCATGTCATCTGTTGGTTGCACATCTCATCAATTTCATAGCTAAGTGTAGTGTAACAGGCTACATGATAAATGATAAGACTGAAGGGAAGCGCATGAAATTAGTGGTGTCCTTTTGGGGGAGGATTAAGCACTTCCACTTACAAACATAGTTTTAAGATATTTTTTTCTAAATATTCAGTAATATTTAGAAAAGTCTGTAAGTCTAAGGGTTAAAGATATGAATTACAGTCTTTAAAATACATATAACAGACTCCCAGTATTGAATTTAATCCTATATCAATCACATGCTGTAAGATTTTGTTCCTCACAAAGTCATAAAGTTGCCATTCTAACCATTTTTAATTACCTAATACAATGACATTGAGTGTTTTCACAATGTGGTGCAACAGTCACCATTATTTCCAGACCCTTTCATCACTCCACATAAAAACCCCTGTGGCCATTAAAGGATAAGACCGCAACTCTCCTTCCCCTAGTTGGTGGTAACACATCATCTACTTGCTGTTTGTATGAATTTGCCTAGTTTAGATCCTTCACGTAAGTGCTCTTCTGTGTCTGGCTTATTTAACCTGGCCCAGAGTTCTCAAGGCTCATCCGCATCATAGTGTGTGTCAGAGCTTCATTCCTTTTATTGCTCAACACTGCTTTATAAGCATATGCCACATTTTATTTCTATAGTCATCTGTTGACGGACACTTGGGTGGTGTCCATCTTTCTACTGTGATAATGTTGCAGTGAATATTGGCATGTATGTGCATAGGTAGGTTGTGGTTTCAGTTCTTTTCCATGTCTGCCCAGAAGTGAAACTGCTAGGTTGAAATTAGGACTACTTCCTCAAGTGGCTGCCCAAATGTGAATCTCATGTGGATGAGAATATAATTATAGGATATTCCATGTGTTTGTATAGGGGGTCTAGCATTTTCTCTGGGCTCCCCATGTCTGTTCCAGTGATTTGACTTTGATTGGGTGTTGAACAGTCTAGCAGCTGCCTTTGGATGGGGAGTGACTGATCCTGCCCCTGTTCTAAAAATAATGAAGGTCTCGACATTCAGTTCGGCTTTCACCTCTCTGCTGACCAGGCTTTGTAACTCAACAGGAAATGGGTGTTTGGCAAGACAAAGCTATTTAGTCTGTCTCTGTCTGTCTCTCTCTTCCTGTCTGTTTAGTCCAGAAGCGCCCATGCCTGTGGATGGAGATGTTCAGCCTGGTAGTTATTTAGACTGTGGTAGATGATGGCTTCCTTGAGGGATGTGGGTTTGAGTCCTCAGGGGACTGGGTGTGCCTGGGCTGATTGAAGAACACAGTGTGGCCAAATAGATGAGAAGTTGCTGTTGTCCAGGACTGTCACTTGATCCCTGCCTCTTCGGACTCTTACCTGATCCTCACGCCATTTAGGACTAGGCAAAGGAAGCAGAAATATGAGAGGGAAGGTAAACAGTAGGGCAGGAGAATAAGAAAAAGAGGGAGGAGAAAAAGCAAGGGCCAGAATGGATGAGTGAGGAGAAATAGTGACACATGCAAGCCCTTTGCTGTGGATTGACTACCCAATTAAGTGATTCTGGAAGTCACTTTCTGAACTTAGGATGGCTATTTTTGGCAGTCATTTTACTTGAAATTCATAATGCCTTTGGCTGTGTTTCTATCCTAGCAGACTTAACTCTGCTAACCCAAGTGAGAAATAAATATACATGACTTCCCTAGCTGAACCCACCCATTGAAGACTAGCATGGATGAAAAGATTCTCAGGCTCCTACAGGTGCATGAAGCTCATCAGACTTCACACTCAGAAGGGCTGTGCGCTTAGTGTAGCATGATGACTCCTCACTGCCTTCGCTGTGTGCAGCTGCCTTCACTGCCCACTCCTGGTCTTGCTGATGGGTACATTTTTTCTCACTGTCCAGAGCTGGAGTGTTGCACAGGCTTTCTGCAAGGTCGTAGCTTCTTGTCATGTCTGGCTGCTGGGGATATCTGGGGATCTGAACACCACACCCCAATGGACTGCACTGACTCAGATCTCATATTTGGTCTGCACTGAATAGGATCTTGGACTTCTGTTTAGTAGTTATTTAGAAGACACTCATTTTGACCTCTGCTCAGCTCTCTATAAGACCAGGAGATAAGGACCTTTGCCAGGATAAATTGGCTGTGAAATGTCTCTGAGAATGAGGTATCTTGTGCCAACTGTGATGAAAACAATCCTGAATAACCCCTCCATCTGAATTGGAATGGTTGGTCATTAACAAAAAGATATTGAGCATCTGCTCTCTATAAGACTGTGCAGTTTGCTCATAGGCTCTTTGGATTCAAGGAGACCTTCAAGGTTACAGAACTTCCATCCTCCTTGCCTTTAAGAAGTGTATGGACTAGTAGAGTCAGCATATAAAGTCACATATACATATGCCCACAACTAGAATGAGAGGCAGAATACGCATTATGCTGTAAAGAGAGAAAGATTTAATGAAAGAAGGTAATGTAGTTAGATGGAACAGATGGAGAAAGCATATATGAAGGTGATGGTGGCTGAACTCTACAGGGTAGAGAGAGGTAGGGTGACAATTCCCAGCAGAACAGGATTGATCATGTGTTGAAGGCATCTGTATGAGTTTTAAAGGAGCGGTGAATTGAGCTGGCTACAGTGTGGCTTATGTATGTGAAAGAGGTGGGAGAAGAGGCTGGGAGAGCAGAAAGGGGCCACATAGAACCCGCATGTATCAGGGTGAGGAGTTGGCTGCCATGATTTTAGTGATAGAAGGCTGTATCATGTTTGAGCAAGGGTCTGACCATCTGAGATCTGAGTCAGTGTACTCCATTGGGGTGTGGTGTTCAGATCCTCAGTAAGAGGGAGTTTAGTTTAGCAAAGGAAGTGGGGTTCTGTGTTCAGAAAGACATGAGCTAGTCAGAGGGTGGTGTGGTCAGAGTGTGAGGCCAGGTAACTGAAGCTACAGGTGGAAGAGTTCTGAGGGTCTTGCCATTGTCCAGGCAAGAGAGGGCAGGCAATGGTTTCCCAACGCAAAACTAGAAAGGGCAGGACCCTGAGATGCTGTATGGATGGAGAGTAGGTGTGTTTGGAAAGCAAAGAAGGCCCCAACAGAGATTCAGGAAAAGGTCTTTTAAAGGAGGTGCTATTTGAAGCAGTAGAAGTGATGAAATCACTATGGAGAGAAGGCATAATGAAGAACTGAAGACAGAGCCCTTCTATTTACAGGATGGGAGAAAGTAAAACTGTGGAGATGGAGTCAGGGTGGTAGGAGGAAGGCCTTGCTCTCAGGCAAGAGGTATTACAAGCAGCTCATCTCTATCAGTGTTGAGAAGGAAAGCTAAGAAAAAATTGGCACTGGCTTTGATGGCATGGGTATGTATCATTGTGGACTTTGGTCTCAGGGTGACATTATCCAGTCAGTCTGCATGCTGTCAAGGTGTGGGGTTGGCATAGGGTCACCAGTCTTTGAAAAATTTGGCCTAGAGACTGGGTGTGGGAAGGCTGAAAACAGGAGGATCACTATGAGTCTGAGCTGTGTAGTAAGACCCTATACCAACCAAATACATTTTTTAAAAAATTGGCCTTGAATGAAAGAGATGGGAAGTATGTTTGGCATGGAAAAGGCTGAGAAGGCAAGACAAAAAAGCAAGACAAAGAAGCCATGAGATAGATCTAGAGGAAGGTAGTAGTAGGTTGGAAGTAGGAGGAAGTTTAATTTAGCAAAGGAAGTGGGGTTCTGTGTTCAGAAAGATAGGAGCTAGGCAGAGGGTGAGAAAATGTAGTGTGGTATTAAGGGATGCTGGAAGATGTGTTGTCAGGGTCTCAGGGAGGAGTTCTGGATGTTTAGGGAGATAAAACTACAGAGTGGAGGATGAGTTTGAGGTGACCAGAAGAGGGACAGTCAGAGGGACCTTTAAGGGACATCCCTGAGAAAGCTACGAGGCCTCCTAAGTCCCTTCCTGAGGTCAGGAAGCTTGAATGAGGGGTCAGCATTGATCAGAATTTCTGGAGAAAGACTTCCCAGAGCTGAGCTTGGCTGAGGGATAGGCACCAGTCAGATTGAGGAGGCAAAGGATTCTGCTTATCCAAACATGCAGAGCTGGGGAGATGGCTCAGTAGAACAAACGCTTCCCTGGCAAGCATAGGGGCCTGAGTTCAATACCTGGTTCCGCAAAAACAAAGCAAAACCAACCAACCAACCAACCAAGCATACAAACAAAAAACCCAACATGCAAGGTGGGATTGGTGTGGGAGAATCAAAATTGCCTGGATCTGTTGTGGCTGCCAGGAGTAGAGCTTCAGGGATCCATCCTATTGGTTGGTGTCAGGAGTCCAGCCTGCTTCAGTTCTTGTGGGTTATTCATCAAAACAGCTGGTTGACCCCTTGAACTTTGAGTACGTGACAGATGTAGGTGATCTTTTGTTAGGAAGCACTGTAACTGAAGGCATCAGAATTGTAAGGGTAGGGGCCAGGGAGATGGCTCAGTGGAAGAAGCACTTCCACTGGTAAGTGCAAGGGCCTGAGTTCAATCCCTGGTTCTGCCAATCAAAATTGTAAGGGTGGAGTGGCAGTTTTCGGGGGGCAGTGCTACTGTTTGGTCTTATGAGCTCCTTGAAGGCCCATGTGTTAAGGACTTGCTCTCCATGATGTAGCAACTGGGAGGTAGTGGTAGCCTTAGGAGGCAGAGCTTAAAGGTCAATGCGAGTGTGTGTGCCTTCCCTGGAGAGAGGAGGCCCCCAGAGTTTTCTTCTTTGCTCCATAGCCACAAGGTGAGCAGTTATACTCTGCCGTGTGCTGAAGCCACAGCCTCACAACAAGAGTGGAGTACTGAGTCCTGTAATTTTTTTTTTTAATTTTTGTATCCTTATAATTATATTAGAGTATCAGTTTCTTGAGAACAAAACAATTCTTTCTTAGTCCTCTTCTAGCCCTGTAGCCAAAATATTTCAACCCTCTGAAAAATCTCAGGTTGGATCTCCTTGAGCTTTGCAATGGCTAGATTTCCCTGTAATCAAGAAAAATAATACCTTGAATGCTTCAGGAAAGGATATGAGTTTTGGATACCACAGGCAATATCACTCTTTGAAAGCCTTTGAGAAATATGCTGTGCTGATGGCTCTAGGGTTATGGTTGGTGCAAAAGGGAGTCAATGGCCAGGAAGGAACCCAGTCCCTTGTCATACCAGGGGACTCTGGTTCTGAGGGATCTCGCCTGAAGCAGTAGAGTACTGGAGGTCTTTCCCGGAGGTGGCTGGCGGGGGAGTGACAGCAAAGCGTGGAGTCCATGAGTTGGGGAGGCTTGCCCCTGTGCTTCCATGCAGTTCTCCATGCTGGCCAGGATTTCTCAGACCATCAGAGACCAGTTTCATTCATGTGTTGGCATTGTTCCAAAAAGAGGCACAGATATTGACTTCTCATCATGGAAACCAGTGTGACCATGGTTTGGAGTAGAGCCAGCCCCTTGTGGTGAAGTGTGCAGACAGTCTGAGGCCTCCTGGTCTTCTCTCTGCTGTCTTGTCACCTGTCTGCCGTGCTCATGAGCATGGGTTGTAACAGGGCTGGGCTAGTGCTACCATCTCACCCCCTTGAATAGCTTCATCTTTGCTTACAGAGTTGGCCTTATTCTGATGAACCTCATGGGCAGCTCTGATCACAACTCGATCTTGTCCTAGGTCTGGGCAACATAAAGTGTTGGGAATTTGCTTTTGCTTCTACCTTACCCAAGATGGATGGAGTGAAATGTTTTCCTCCAGGGTATCAGTGGTAGAATGAACTCAGTGGCTGGATAGGCAGGTTTCCTTCATTCTAGCTGTGATTATGCTCCAGAGAACTGATCCTCAGTGTGTTTTAGAGATGGGTGTGGCTTTCATAGAACAAAGGAGAAAAAAAAATCCTGGAGAAGAAAGTGACACAGAGAAAAATGTGCTCAGGTTGGGTGAAGTGGTGGAGGGGCTGTGCCCTGAGCAGTGGGCACAGCTCTCCTAGTAGTTAGCAGGTGTCACCCACAGCAAGTATCTCCATAGTGGACTTGGCTCCCATGGAGATCCATAAGGGTCGCAAGCTGTAGTTCTGCTTATGCTCCCTGGGCCCTTGGATGATGCAGTGCAGCCCCTCCTGCATGTCTACACTTAAGTCATGATCATGAAAGGAAGAAGAGAAAAGTCACAATAAAGACCATCTAACTTGTGTCTTTTTCTTGCCCCAAAGTAAAGAAAACCTAAAAACCAAGATTCTTAGGGAGAAGTTCCTCTAGCTTATTTTTGATTTGCATGCCAGGTTGTGAGTGTGTGTGTGTGTTACACGTGTGTGGTACATGTGTGTTCATATGTGTGAGAATTAGCAGCATGTGTGTGAGAGAATGAGAAGTGGGAGGAGAGAGCAGTGTGAGTAGGCTTGTCATATGATGTAGCTGTTGTTGTCTGATCTAGCCATGTCTGGGCATATATGTTTAGACATGCTGGTGGAGAGGTTTTAGATCCCTTTTGCAGAGGGAACAATCATTCCAGGATTCTTGGGTTTATGCCAGGATCTCAGCTCTTGCTTTGTGCCATGGGCAATGGCTGGGTAGGTCTTTTGCCCTGGCCCTGGCCCCATGGCCCCAGCCTATTGTAGCTTCACTGCCTCAGCTCGTTGTATAAGCTTTATGTTCTCTTTTTCTTCCTAGGACTAAGGGTTCTCCATCTCCTATGCTTGGCCTGTATCATTCAGCATTTCTCTTCACCATATAAAGAAAGAGTTCTCCCTCTATGTGTGGCCTGCTGTGTTGTCAGAATGGGAAATTTGCATCTGTGTTTTACTGCTAGTAATACTTTTGCTTCCATCACAAAGACATTGCAAAGACAAGTGAGATAAGGCATGTAGACATGCCTTGAAGACGCAGATGCATTTATGAAGAGTGGATTATGGTACATGTACGTCCATTTGGTTTGTTAAATGATTTTTGCTTGCACTAAGCATTTAGTAAAACTACATTTGTAAGCAAAAGCTGCCAGAAACAAACATGATATGATATTTAATAGTTTGCTTCCTTAACCATTGCTTCCATTGATGGTACCTAGCGAGCACTAGTCTGTCTATCAGGACTTGTTCATTTATAGTCTTTAATTTTCAGGATGCTAGTCCATTGTTATTCCTTGGTAATACCATTTGGTATTAGATGCACACATTAAGTCTCCCTTAAAATGTTTTGGTATATTGGTGTTAGTTTTCCATTACTGAAGCAAATACTTGAGATAATGAGGTATTTATAAAGGGAAAAGGTAGGGGGCTTGAGCTAGGTTTATTTTGGCTTACAGTTTTGGAGGTTTTACTCCTTGACTAATTGGCCCTGTTGCTTTTGGGCCAGTAATGAGGCAGCACAGCATAGCAGCCAGAGAGCAGAGGAGGAAAGCTGCTCACATGGCCAGAAAGCAAAAGAAGAGAGGTAGAGGTAGAGGTAGAGGTGGGGTTAGAGATAGAGATGATAAAAATAGAGATAGGGATATAGATAGGGATAAGGATAGAGATAGAGATGAAGGTAATAGAAATAGAGATAGGGATAGAGATAGGGATAAGGATAGAGATAGAGATGGAGGTAATAGAAAGAGATACAATTAGAGATAGAGATGATAAAATAGAGATAGTGATAGGGATAGATATAGGGATAGGGATAGATATCTGTCTGTCTGTCTGTCATCTATCTATCTATCTATCTAACTAGATCTAGATGGAGGAATGAAGGGCTGTGGTCCCAGAATCCCATTCAGGGAAATGTCTCCAGTGATTTAAGACCTCCCACTAGGCTTCACTTATTGACCTTTTCACCCCCACCTAGTAGCACCAGGGTGTGAATCCAGCCTTTAACTTTGGGCCATTGGAGGACACTCAGTAGTAGGTCTTTTATGAGGCACATTTGATATGCTAGAAAGATGCCAGGTATATCTGGCTGACTCATTCTGCCATCCCTACTTAGGGAACTAAAGACTGGACAGCCTACCAGTCACCAGTCATCAGTCCGTCAGTCCATCAATCCACGGTAAATGAGTGCTTGCTGTGAGCTTGACACTGTAATAGCCTTTTGGTGGAGGGCATAAATAAGCATAAGCAATTTTGACAGCCGTGTATTAAGTGCCTACCAGCCACCAGACAGACACGTGCCGGATACACTGACGAAGAAAAGAGATGACATCTGCCACCCTGGAGCATGCAGGGGAGCCACTGGCTGCGGCTGTGCTGGCCTTGCTCAGGGCCATCCATGATTGCAGCCATGCTTATGTGGGAAGCAAACGACTCTTCCAGACTCTGAAAGTCTGCTGACTTTGGAGCGCTACTGTTTAAAACCTGGATTCCACCATGCTCCAAATCTATAAAAATAAACTAGTCCAGCAGGTTAGCTTTTGGCCTGAGCAGGTCAAGTGCAGCCTGGACAATGCCTCTTGTAAGGCTGAGTTGGAGTCTTGGTGTCACTGGTGTTTACCTTCACCTTCCATCGTCTCTTTCTGGGCTCTTCCTGTGGCTGTGGGGCTTTTCTGCTTCATCCTCAGATTTAGGGCTCTTGTCTTTCACCTCTCACTGCCTCTACCAAAACATGCCCCAGAAAAAAGGGCCTTGAAACCCTGTTCTTGCTCATCCTGGTGCCCTTGGGCTTGGCTTGGATGAACTTACTCTCCCTTGGAGACCAACTCTGAGGGAGCACACAGGATGGGTCCTTATAAGGACACAGCTAAGAGCTCCTCTGGGAAAGGCAGGGCCACCTGGGCCCTGCACAGAGGAAGGCTGGAACCACTCATTTACATTTTTGTATAAATTTAAGTCACTTTATCTTCTCTTTGAAGTATTTGCATGCTCGGCCTTTTCTGTAATTGTGAAGTGAAAGATTTTTGTCTCCCCTTCAGGAATTTGAGCCATCAGCAAATAAGTTCAGTAAGAATTAGTAAAACTAGAAATTAGTCTGTGGATGATTTGATTGAGTCCATAGCTCCACATTAAATCAGCAAAAGGATCTAAGATCACGAATAGATTTCTAGTTCTGTGTGGAGTCAAAAGTGGTTATGTTGCTTGGTCTACAGTGCTGAGCAGGATTTAGAACTCTCAACCCAAAAGGGAAAGCATTCAGTGATTGATTAGTGATGTCTGCCACAGAATTAGGAAGAAAGCAAGACAAAGCAAGCAGCTTTTATCTACTTATCTACTATTGTGGCTGTCCTTCCTACAGTTACAGGGATGCTCACATTATGTTTTGTACAGTAAATTTATCCAGTCAGTTCTCCCAGGCAAGTAGCTAGTTCTACATGTAAATAGCAATTAGTTGAAGCATATTTTGTGTAATGCTGGAAAAACACCCTATTCATTTAATAAATTTACTTTCACTATTTAGATAAGCTGGTAAGTCAATACATATTTTTAAAGGTGACTTAAACCTGAGAGCTTCTAATTTCTGATCTTTCTTGTAAGAGTTTGTAGATATTTGTAGTTTTATTGTACGTTCTTTCTCCCTGTCTTATAAGCTGTGACACATATTTGCCTCATTGTCTTCTAACTCCTTCTTAGTGACAGATTTGTTTCTAGTGTGGATAGGGAAGCGGGTGCTCAGAGATGATCTGATCTGTCACTGGTCCCTAGCAGGCTCTGTATAGGTGAGGGTAGACTTGTCCTCCTTCTTGGGTGCCGTGAACTCTCTGTGACTCCTTTGCGGGGTCTCCCAAGGGGCTGGAAATTTCCAACCAGTGGATTATTATTGATGTATTCTCTCAAGGGCTGGAGAATGTATGTTGGTGCAGTGCCTCAAAATAGCTGCCTGTTCCCTCCTTACAAGGTTCAGCAAGCTGATGAATTAGACCCCAGTGCTTTGATAAAATACTTTGGGGTTTATAGGATGGAAAATTTTGCTTGGAAATGAAAATAGCCCATAGCCATTCATGCCCTGAAGTTGTCAGTTAATGCTGTCTGAGTCACTCCCTTCCATCTCTGGCACCCATGGGGGCCTCCCTGTGGTCTACCCAAAGTGGTCTGAGTGTCGCCATATTTGGTTTTCTAGAACTTGTGAGCTTTGGAAGTGGCTTTCAACCTGCCAACACGCGCATGGGGACTCAGAGCTGGCCCTGGATTTAAATGACCCAGGCATGGAGAGAGCTCCATGGAGATGGCAGAGAGATGTGGGTCCATTTGCTTTGCATAAATCAGCTCTCGGGCCGTGAGTGCCTTAATGTGTTCTTTTGGTTATAAACAGTTTAGAGCCAGCATCTTCTCACCATGTTCTCTTTAGCCCAGGCTTCAATTCGGATTTGTTTCTGCAACCTAAGGCTTTGATGATGGCAAGGAGTGGTAAAGAGGCCATTCGGAAGAGAATAAGCTCAATGTGCAGAGTCCTTCCACCCTCCCTGAGTGCAGACAGCAGAAGCCCTGATCTCTGCTCCCACTGGACTCTGCAGTCAAATGCTCTACCCCTGAGCTATGCCCCCACCCACTGGACTCTGGCTCAGTGCATCGCATCCCTATTTCACGAGTCCCCACCTCTAGCTATGAGGGGAACTACTATTCTCATTTTCCAGAAAAGAAAACCCAAGTTCCAAGAACCCCAATAATGTGCCTAAAGTCACTCAGCTAGTCTTGGGTGGAGCTGCAGTTTCAATCTAGGTGTCCTGTTTTCTGAGCTCTTGCTCATAGAAAGCCCTGCCAACTTCTATTGTTTCTCTTCTAATTTGGATAGTTTGTTGTTGGGCTGTGGAGACTTTGCTTGGTTGCTTAAATAGCAGCCCATA
This sequence comes from Ctenomys sociabilis, assembly GCA_004027165.1. Lineage (NCBI taxonomy): Eukaryota > Metazoa > Chordata > Mammalia > Rodentia > Ctenomyidae > Ctenomys > Ctenomys sociabilis. The sequence continues at coordinate 19,800 of PVKA01033431.1, forward strand.
TGCTGACAGAACAAGCCTGCGGATACTGCTCAGACACCCCCAGCCAGAGGAAAGCTCGGGTGGGAATGTGCGTCCCCGCAGAGTGCAAGCAGCCAGGGAATCCATTTTGGTATAAACAGGGGTGGGTATATTTAGAAAGAACCTCTAGAGACTGTCATATGTGTTTATCTGCGTGCTTGGAGACAAAAGTCAGGGAGGTGGGTCAGGAGGAAAGAGCTTGGCCTGACATTCCGTTGACACATGGCTCTTTCCCAGGGACCCAGGGCAGCCTGCTGCATAGAACCTATTTTAGGGTCTTCCTTTATCAGTTTGTAATTGTCACTGTCAGCGCTGCAGCAGAAGACCAGCCTGGATCTGCCTTTCCTGTCTCTCAGAAGAGATCATCGCGCAGGCTTGCCTTCAGCTCCGTTGTTCATTCACGGACCTCGCCACACCGTAGGGCTCTTTATTTTCCTCCCCTAGTCCACCTGCGAATGTAACCTTCAGATTCACTGTCTAATTTAGGGCAAAAACTTGCAGAGCAATGTCAAGAGGGGGTCTGTGTTTACTTCTGGATATTACACATGCCTAATGTTCTTGCTTTGAGCGCATCCCAGGAGGACAGTGCGCCTCTGTCCCAGTGGCAGCGGAGCTCATGGAGAGGCTGCTGCTTTGGGGGAAAAACTCATTTCTTTTTCCTGTCTTTCTCCCTCCCCGATTCCTCCTTCCCTTCATCTCTCTTCTCTCTCCCTCTCTTTTCCCTGGCCCCTTTACCTTCCCTTCTTCTCTCCTCTTCCCTCCCTTTCCCTTTCTTTCCTTTTCTCACTTTCCTCTCTCCCTCCTTGCTTGTTCCTTCTTTCTTTTGTTAAACAGAAGGCATTTTTAACCTTTGAAAAAAAGTTTTCCAAAGAGTGGGAAAGGGCAGCCAAGTTTGCACCTCTAGCTGTCTGTGCTCACAAAGTGATTTGCGTCTGGCTTTTCTTTCAAGTTGATTCTTAGTTACTCTAGAGTTCACTGTGGTTGTACCAGGACCATTGCTGTTTCCTTTCTATGAGATTAACTGGGTAAAATGACTCCTGGTTTAGATATAGGACTTCTCAAGTGGGCCAACCTGTATGGAAGGTCCCAGGATATTGCCTGCTCTGGGTTCCCACCATGGCTGTGTTTGAGGACATGTGGTTCTGTTCTGCAGGTGTTCCCAGTGAAAGGAGGTTGAGATGCAGGACATAGGCCAAGCGCCTATGAAATCTAACAGAGGGATGGAAGCAGCGGCCGGGGCAGGACAGGCTATTATAACTGCTCAGCTGGACATATGTGTTGTGACTAATTAGCTATAGCCTAATGTTTAGCAGCAAGATTGACCAGTGTTCATTACAGATGTTGTCTACTCTAAGGATGAATGGAATTTGATTGAAGATGTTTATCTTTGTGATCAGTTGGGAACTTTAATTTAGAGACAGTGACTAGCTGGGTATACAGGTTTGCAAGTAGTGGCTTGCTGAGAGTTTGAGGCATTCAGTCAACCTTCAGGGAAAGTATTTTATATTGGGGTATTTTACGTATAAAGTGATATGCTTTATAATTGGTTACTGATGCATTGCTTTTCTGAGCCTTTCTTTTTCAAGAGAAAGGATAACTTTCATAAATGGCAAAAATACCTGACATTTATTATAAATGTAAACTTTTATATATATAAAGTTGTAGTTTAAAAATTTTATTGTTTTAAAGAGAAAGAAGAATGACTTTGGCCAGACTTGCCCGAGGTAGGATTTGGAAATAAAAATAGCCAGTCTCAATTATAGATAGTGTACACCAGGCCTTAAATGAAAAGTTTCACTTGAGTTGTGCTGTGTAGAGATGACTATTGTAACTGAACGAAGGAGAGAATAGATTGAATGTTGTTAATGGCATAGTGGCCCATGAAGTTTGGATCTAGACATAGAGCATAAAGTTCAGAGTTGGGAATGGATAAACACTGTGGTCTTATATCCCTGAGAGTTGGGGCCATTGGAATGGAGAACCTTCTAGAGCTTACTATTTAAGAAAGGGAGATTAAAAAAAAAAACCCTCCTCCACCAAATCTGTTTAAAAGGGACTGGCCAAATAGCTCAGTGGATTAAAGTGCCAGCAAGCAGGCGCAGGGGCCAGTGCTTGGATCCCTGGGCCTGCTATGCTGGCCCTGCCCCCTAAGGTGTGCTGAAACTGCAATTGAGACTGGGCATGGTGGTGCATGCCTGTAATCCTAGCTCTTGGGAGGCTGTAAACAGGCAGACCACTATGAGTCTGATCTAGTAGTGAGACCCTGAACCCTGTAGACCCATCCCTAAAAATACACACACACACACACACACACACACACACACACACAAAAACCGAAAGAAAGAAAGAAAAGGAAAAATTAGATCTAGGATAATGGTACCTGTAAGACCCTTCAGAAAGAAACACACAACTGAAGCACATTTGTGATGCTCAGAAACTTTCACATTTTTCATTAAACAAGCAATTCTGATGGAATAGACACTGATGATAATAATAATAATAGCAAGAGTTTGTAACAAAATAAACTACCATGAGGAGGAATCAACAGGTATGATAAGGGGAAATCACTATTCCAAGAATCAAGTATTAGAGAATTAGAAAATTACAAAAAAAAAGAAAAAAAGAAAATTAATGTAAGAAAATAAATGTGTTTGAAATAATTAAGGAGTTGGAAGAAGAAATAGAATATATAGTAAGAGAGTAGTGCTGGATTTAAAAAATTTAAAAGGCGCTTAATTGTACTTCTAAAATTAAAAGGACAAGTTGAGATAAATAATCTCATGGCTGTGCTAAACATCAGGTTAAATGTAACAGAGGATAAAATCAGTGGATTGGAGGTTAGGGTTGAGGAAACTGCTCAGAATATAGCACAGAGATGTGAAATATTGCATATGAAAGAGCAGTTGGAAGAATCAGGGGCAAAGAATGAAAAGGTTAATTTTATGTTTTAATGGAGTTCTTAGAGAAAATAGACCTAATGATGAAAAGGCATTACTTTAAAACATGATGCCAAGAATATTTCCAAGTTAAAGGATATTGATTTTTAGCCTGTAATAGCACTCTGGGTGTTGAGTACAAGTAATTAAAAATATATCCACCTCTAGACACTCAACATAGAAAACCACTTGAATGTCAAAGAAAATGAGAAAATCTCACTGGCAAGCAGGGGGAAAAGACAGATTATCTCTGTACAAACAGTGGACTTCATCAGGCACAATAAGAGGTCAGAAGACAATGAAACAGTATCCGCAAAGTGCTTGGTGAATATCAAACTAGAACATCATACAGAAGTAGATTATCATTCAGGTATTTGGATGAAAAGATGTTTTTCGGATAGACAAAGACCAAGAGTGTTTTATCACTCTGTCGATCCTCACTGAAAGAACTACCAAGGGGCACACCTAGGAAAGAAGCTTTAGTTTTCTTTTAAAGAAGACTGAGAGGATGGTTTGAAATTAAGGTGGGTTTAAGCATGGAATAGCAACAAGGTGGGAGGTCAGTGAGAGGCAGAGTAGAACCAAAGATCAAAATTCAGTGCATTCTCCATGACAATTTTCAGGTTTTTCAGAAGGAACGCATGCTAAAATATTTCATAATTCAAAAGAAAATGGAAAAAGTATTCAAGCATTGACCTCAGGTGCTATCATGATTTGTGGAATAATAACTAACACCCTGTGTTATATTATTTCATTTAATCTTGCAGTAACCATATGGAAAAGGGAATGTTCTCACTTTGAAAGGTAAAATGGGAAGAGGGCATACTTGTTTTGTGTGCTCTCATTGGTCAAAATGTGTACACCAGTAGTGTGTGGACCGTGAACATGCGTGAACCTAATGAAACTGAGGTTAAAATATGACAAACTAAGGTGATGAAGCTGGTGTTTGCATTCAGGTTGGTCTGACCTGTAGGTTTCTGCCTTTTCCTCCGCGGTCTCTGCTCCTTCTGATGCCTTTCTAGAACAGTCAGACATTGGCTCTCGCTTCCTGTACACCCCTCTGGACTTGTCCTATGCAAACGCAAAGCCCTGGCTCTGTGGTTACCATGTGTCACATGGGCTAGCGGAGTTCTCCTTGATCTTTGTTTTGATTTCACCAAGCCTTGGCTCACTGTCTCTTCCCAGTTCCTGTGTGGTACTCAGACAACATCACCAGCACCGTGTTGCTAGGAAATGCACTGGCGAGCGGAGCGTGGGGCACACGTGTCCTCTTTCCTCCCTCCCACCACACCTGCATTTACCATCTGTTCCGGATACCTCTAGCACCTTGACCCTGCCAGATACTGAGATGCTTCACTGTGTTCTGGATCAGGGACCCTAGAGTGTGGAAGTCTTTAACCAAGGAATTATCAGTGGGAAATCCTATGTCTAGGGTTGCTAAGCTACACTAGACCCTAGTCACATGAAAAGGTGCCATGAGTGAGATATCCCATATTCAAGGAATTTTCATTGTTTCCCATACTTATGGGTAAATTTGCTCAAATCTACTTTATGTCCTAGACACATATGTGCATGTGTGTGTGTGTGTGTGTGTATATATATATATATATATATATATATATATATATATATATATATATATATATAT
>PVKA01033432.1:0-24400 GCA_004027165.1 Ctenomys sociabilis
ACTCAGAGTGATTCTCCCAGTAATTACACACCTGCAATGATAGGTATCTCCATGGCCAAAATGAAGAGTAAGCTTTGGAAGCCAAACAAGGGCATGTACCAACAATTTTCTTCACTAGTAAGATTAGCATAGCTAAGGAAGGCAGAGATTAAAAGATATTCAAAGAAAAAAAATCTATGTTCGTTTTCAAGAATGCTGGGGTCAGGGTTAGGATGAGAGGAACTCTATTGGCTCCCACAACCTTCCATAATCCTTTAATGAGACCACACTACACTGCTATGCCAACCCCACCCCTGGGTGCTCCAAGAAGGTGATTGAGACTAAGCATGGTGGCCTGTGCCTGTAATCCCAGCTCTTGGGAGGCTGTAAACAGGAGAATTACTATGAGTCTGACTCTGACCCTGAATATCCTGCAGACCATTCCCGAAAAAATACAGAAAAAAAGAACACACTGCGTAAAATAAGCATGAAGGCTTTGTGATTATTGTTCTTATCATTTGTGTTATCCTTAGTATTGTTACTTAATAAACTGTTCAAAATGCAAAGGAACTAGGGAGGACAGAGAGAAAAGGAAGGAATAAAAAAGGAAGCATAAAATGAAAACAGCTTTGTGACTGGAGAGAGGAAGGAAGTTTGAAAGCAGGGCACAAAAATGAAAAAAGAACAGAGATCAAGGTACATCAGCCCCAGACACGAATTCCCCACCATGAGTGGTTGCTATGCACACCCACATTGTACCAATAAACTTTATAGAACTAAACACAAATAATGATCATCATAGAGCTGTACAATATTATACTTTTATGAAAGAAATTTTAAGGAAAATTTAATTGTCTTCTCTCTTTGTCAACATGTTCAAAAGGGAAAGCACAAATGACTTTGCTTCTCATGTTGCTTTTAGACCAGGAAAACACACCGTTGGGGGGCTGTGTCTTGCTCATATTCTATTTTTCTCTAAACTCAAGGCTCAGTGACCAACTTATAGGTAAGTTCTGCATGCCTTTGGTTAGCCTGACTCAAGGCCTTCTACATGTTTATCTCTGAGGAGCTGTGGAAAGAGAATTCAAGGGCCAACCCTGTAAGGTGCTGGCAGTGGACCGAGGGTCATCCATCTCCCCACTGAGGACTACTCTGAGACCCATCCACTGCCTCCCTATGGCTACTAGCTTGAATCTTACTAAACTCAGCCTCATTAGAGTGTTTTCAGCAATATCCTCCATGCATAGGGCTGACACAAAACAATACCCCATTCATTATTTATCTAAATACTTATTTTAAAAATATTCTTGTGGGTTTCTTAGGTGCCACAGACTGCTACATCAATATACCATGGAAGAACAAAGGGTAAAAAGGGTAATGGCTTACACCAGAAGCCTGCTGTAAAATCTATAGGGTGGAACTTGGAAATTGCTTTGAATTACCTTTCCATCTGGCAGGATGAGCAGAGTCTATTTAACATTGTGCGCATCAATATCCTTATAGTGTCTTTAGATGAAAAACTGTGTGAACTTGGCTCCTATAGGCACTGAAGATGGCTCTGCAGTGCAGAGCATACTTGCATCTCTTCCCCACAATCGTCATATTTCAACACCCTAAATGCGTCTACTAGGACGGGGGTGAGGGAAATAGGCTTATTTCCAAGTCAAAAGGCCTGCTTATTTATACAAAAGAGCACGTGTTCTGTGTGAATCAAGTACTACTGCTGAAATTAAAATTTCTCTCCCGGTATGGCCCACATTATACTTTTAAATTGTAGAGCAGGATTAACCAAGCTGCACAGGAATTGGCTCATAGAAAAACATCAATTACAGTTTTGCTCTGGCTGGGCTATATAAGCGTGGACTCAGCCGAGAGAAGAAGAAAGTGGGTGCAAACCTTGATGGGAGGGAGGGACAGAAAATGCAGATCTTAATGCTGTGGTGTGTCTTGTGCAGTTATGAATTCAGGGAAGATATTTGCTCAGTAGTTAGGTTACATCTCAGGGCACGAGGCCAGAACACAGGGCTTGGATCTCCTTCTGATGAGTATCTTTCATGTTGGTGAGCGGAAGCATGTTTTCATAAGAACAATTGGCTGCTTATTTTACTGCAAGCAATATTTGATTTCTGTCCGGAAAGACCTGGTGGCTTTTTCGTAATTCTTTATCTCTTCAAATTACTTCTTCTCCTCTTTCTCTCATAAGAAAAAACTTCTATTTGGTTGACAGAAACGGAGTTTAGAAGAAACTAGCCAGTATCTGTTCCAGATATCCACACAGCCATTCCTCTGGTTCAGGTCTCTGCCACAACCCACTAAATTCTTTGCATCCTTAGAAAACTGATTTCACTTAAATGTGGAAATCAATCTGCAGATGTCAAACTGCGTTAGTCAAGTTAAAGTGCCCATTTCAATCTCTCCTTTTTCAAGTATGAAACAGAAAATTGTAGATGAAAATTTTTAGAGAGTGTATATTTCTTCTATGCCCTCTCTATTAAGACCCAAATAAGATTTGACTCAATTTACACTCTATTTGGCCTTGGTTCAAATACTAGTTCTACTATCCACTGTCCATGCCATAATTTCTCTGATCTCCCAGAATTAAACTGGGAATTATAATAATCCTTCTCAACTTTCATCTTCCAATCTGTACAGACTTACTGGCCCTCTATCAAGAATTCTTCTAAATTCTTCAACTGGTTTTACTCAGTTTATCCTACCAAAGCCTTCAAGATAGGTACTGTTATTGTCCATGCTTTGCAGATAAAGAAATCAGAGGAAAAAGCAATATGTTATTAAACGGGGATAATGATGCCAGTTGCAGTGTAGTACACGTTAGTGAATCTGGGTTGGATCCTGGGCTTCACATGCTGGGACACAGCGGGCACTGCTACCTGAATTCCTGCAGTCCCATCTCAGGCACGGCCTCCCAGCAGACTGCATGATTCAGGTATTTTTCCATGGCACATATGCTGATGTGTGCTCTTGCCCATCACAATGCATAGAGATTCCTTCCGGACCAATAATTATGCAAAGTTAAGCAATCACTTTAGAAATGATTCCCCTCTTGCTAGGAATAAGGAAGGCATGAGTGAAGACTCAATGTCCCTTTCAAGAAACTTTTTGAGAGACAGAAAGGACTCTCAAAGACTGCCCTCTTAGTAGGTTTTACTATCTCAGATTTACAGGAGGAATAGCCAAGACTCCAAGTAATACACTAAATGGCGCAGCATCACACAACAATATTAGCAGTGGTTTCTGGTCGATTTTTTCTAGTTTCAAAGAACAAATCCTCAAACTATAGTACTTTATTTCTCTATATTTTTTATGAATTTTATTAAGAAACAAATAGCAATGAGACAGTGTCAAAAACAATTAGTAGGACAGTTACAGTAATTAATACATTGCATGTTGTTGCCTTCATAGTGGTATTCATAGTACAACAGGCAGACATCATATCCTGTCCAAATACTATTAGTGCAAATCTTTCTTCTCATTGAATGAAGAGAAAGGAGCTGTGTATCTATCCTATTTTGCACATACAGATACAAAATGATCCTTCATTTATATCTCCTTTTTTGTTTAGTTTTATCAGAGATGGGTATTCCATTGCCATTTAAATATTGTGTGTGTGTGAACTCAGCAAAATAATTCAATGTAGGAGCAGTGGGAGCCAGGGAGATGGCTTAGTGAAGTAAGCGCTTCCCTGGCAAGCACAAGGGTCTGAGTTCAATCCCTGGCTCCGCCAAAAAAATGAATAAATAAATAAAAATAAGGAAGGACAGTGGCATATGATAGTTTCATTTTCCTTGATTACTTTTTTAAAAGAGAGTAAAAAATAGTATCAAAACACAAAAACTACAGTTCATATAGAATTTCACTTAACAAAATAATATGAATTTCACAGTATTTATTATAATGCATAGTGTGGTCATCCAAGAAGTTGTTCACATAAGCAAATATATGCATGTAAAATTGGAAGAAGAAAGAAATATGTAAGAAGTTAGGATGAGAAAAATCTCAAAGAATTGAAAAACTAAGCTAAAACTAAGCATTCACTGCTTCTCTAATTACCTTTGAGCTCTCATCTTATAACTCATGCAGTTGTATAAGATTATTTTTCATTACCTCACTTTTATGCTTGTGTTTTTCCAGGTAGATGTTATTATTACTATATAGATTTCTGAATACAGGCAGTAGTAATGAATTGTGTATCTAATGGTTCTTTCCATTCCCAAAATTCAACCATTGAACTGGGATACTTGTTCGCACTGAACAAAAGTTGGGCTAGTGGGAAAAAGCTTTCTATCCTCTACTTTCCAGTAAAGAGAAGGAAGTACATAGTAGGAATCCTATAAATTGTGGTAAATGCTTTGCTCTGTATGTCACACTGTCCTTAATACATGTGAGTCAGTTGACATGGGGAAAGGTAAAGTAGTGTGACAAAGCAGCAATATCACTAATCTTTAGATTGATTAATATCAGTAAGAAATTTTGCCATATATGTTAGGTTGATCATTTCACAGAGTCACTGTTGCATCAATAGTTCAAAGATGCTATCTTTTCACATTTTTATGTCAGATCAGCACATGAAATACAGTGAGATCTTTTTCCTGTGCACTAAATCATTCCCTATTCAAAGTTTTGTGGTTGACTTATATTTGCTAGGCTTTCCACATATGTGTAGCTGCTTTCTCACCTGTAGGTTTTTTTTTTTTGTTGTTGTTGTTGTTTTTTGCAGAACTAGGGATTGAACTCAGGCCCTTCGCTTGTCAAGGAAGCACTTATTCTACTGAGCCATCGCCCTGGCCCCTCACCTGTGAGTTCTGAAGAAAGATGGACCCAGGACTTCAGTCATGAAGACTTGGCCACTTCCACATCAGTTTGGCCATGTGATGAATCCGTAAATAGTTGTGTCTATTGTGTTTGTGTGTGTGTGTGTGTGTGTGTGTGTGTGTGTGTAGTGTCTCACTACACAGCCCAGACTCAGTGTTCCTCCTGATTTCTGTCTCAGTGCTGGGATTGCAGCCACACAACACCATGCCCAGAGTCCGTCGCTGGCTCAGTGAGCCTTGGGGAGGGGCCAGTGCAGCAGAGGACAGAGCCCTGTCCTCTGCACTTACCTATGCAAATGCTTAGTCCACTGAGCTATACCACTGGCCCTAAGAATGCAGAAATTTTTTGGTTTTTTTGTTTTGATTTTTTTTTGGCAGAATCAGGGATTGAACTGAGGCCCTTGCAATTGCCAGGCAAGTGCTTACTCTGCTGAGCTATCTCCCTATCCCTATATTTTTAGGCATTCAATTTATCCTTTCCAGAGTTTCACCCTACTTTAAATAAGCAGATAACTCGAACATGACAGGTTCACTATCAGAATACTATCCAAATCAACAAACTAGAAGAACCCCAATATAAAGGATCAAAAGCTTCATCTCTCCCTTTTAACTTTTGTTCAGGGCAACCAAGTGTCCAGGCTATGGAACATTAACTCAATGTTTCAATCAGTGGAGAGAGTATTAGATACACAACTCCTTGCTGTTCTGCACCAAAGACTTATTTCCAGGAAAAGGAAAAGGAAATGTGTACAACCATTCAGAATTAGGTTTTCCTACCACATAAACTATGTCTCCATTATGAGTCAGGCAGGTTTCAAAAGCTAACTGAGCAAACTGCTCACTTCACCATAACACTAAATGCCGCTGGAGAGAATTTAATTAATTTATCAATCTAACTTATGTGTGTCTCATTATTTACCAAAATCTCCAGGAAGATGGTGATTATAAATGTCTTCTGTGTGCAGAGCCCACTAGAATTCCTGACACTGGATACTTCTCAAACAAATTTTGTGAACTTGAAAATATGAAATATTTGAGGACATAGCAATACGCATTTGTCATCCATCTGTTCATTCTTTGAATTGATCTATTTTGAGGACTCACTTGTAGCAGGCACAGTGGGGACTCCAACAGTGATAAATCGCATGGTACTTACTCTCTGGAGAGTGAAATGGGTATTAAATTATCATTTATATAATTAGATATTTAAATACAATTTTAAAAATCATTATACAATTGAACCACAGTTTACTAAGAAAATATATTTCTTAATCAAAACTACATAGTGGGTCAGGGAATCCTGAGCAAGTGACACTTACAGAAATTGACTAATAAGTGACTGAACATGTCAGGGACTAAAAAGGAAATTTCAGGAGAAATAGGATATTCCAAGGTCCTGAGACACATCAGCTACAGCTGCATCCAAGGAATGGAGAGGAACCGGTGTGGCCAAGGTGGAAAGACTGAAAGCATTATGTGCTATGTTTAATGAGGCAGACAGGGGCTCGCTCTTCCAAGAACTTACAGGTTATGTTAAGATTACGTTTCCATTGCTCCTTTAATTGACAGATAAAAATTGGACATCTTTATGGGGCACAGTGTCTGTTTTGGTACATTTATGCTTTACGTGTTGTCATCCCAAGATACTTAGGTCATCCATCACCCATACATTTGAGAACATTCATTTCACGATGCAATGTTGTTCATGATCGTCGCCCACTGTAACGGGACACCAGAATTTATACTTCCTATCTGGCTGTGATTTTTGAGCCCATTAACTACCCTGCTCTCCATCTCACTTGTCTCCTCCTCTGGTAACCACGATTCCACTCTCTGCTTCTATGGACTTAACGTTTTATTATCCTAAGAAGATAAAGATGCTCCTAAAACCTAGCGAATGAGTTTTGTTTTCAAAGCCTCATTTTAGAGCACAGGTAATAACAGAGGAGTGGAGCACAATAGAGGATGCGTGGAGGCAAGTCAGGACCTCACGGGTGTTTAGGCCTTGGAGTTGAAAGTGGATTCAACGAAAACGCAGAAAAAAATAGCATCAGGAGAAATTTGAGTGATAAACTTGATGGAAGATGGTGGTGAAGACACATACACAGAAACAATTATTAAAAATAAATTCCCAGTTTCTGAACTGCCTAATTTAGATAAAGTCAAGCTAAGTCAAATCCATCTTACGAACTAGACTCAGAAGGTACAGGTCAGGGTCCTGATATCTTTAGAGGCCTGGCAACTAAATAAGTAGGGTAATATTTATTTAAGCAGATGAACAAAAAGAAATTAAATAAGATAAAGTGTTTATATTATAGTTTTAGTATATTTATCTTCATACCACTGAGGTAAAATATAAATTTTTTATGGGAGAGACAAGTAATGGGGCCCATACAACTCATAATGCAGGACCCCAGTGGAGGAGGCAGGCCCTGGGCAAACTACCACTGATAGACGATGTTGAATGAGAAACAAATACATGTGTGATTGGATGCCTTTGGTAGCATGGTGCAAGCAAGTTCTAGGATTAATAGAATTTGAGATATCTAGGAAACATCTAACTATAATGACAAAACGTCCTTCAGATACTCAACTTAAAAAGTTGCATAGAATTTTTTTTTTTGGTGAAACCAGGGATTGAACTTAGACCCTAGCTCTTGCCAAGCAAGCACTTATTCTACTGAGCCCTTGCATGGAAGTCTTGATGTCCAAAAAGGTATGAAGTTACGGTAGATTTGCAATCTTCAAATGTGGCAGTCTTTCATTTTGACTCCCTGGAATAGCACCACCTTTCTTCTAGAAAGCCTTTCAAAATATATGATTTTGTTCATAGTAATAATTGAACTGGAGAGGCAGACTGGATTAAGGATTGATTAAGAATTCCTGGAGAGGTGATTGGATCTTGGTTGCTCTTCTAATCACTGGATTAACCCACAAGTGTTCACAAGGGAGTATGCTGTTTGGAGGCCAGGACCCCACTGGGAGAGGCAGGCCACTGGAACCATCATTCTGGTGTTGTTTCTCTTCTGAGCACTTTTTCCCTACTCTGCTTTCCAGCCAGCATAAAGGGGGTAGCTTTGCTTCACCATGCCCTTCCACCATGATGTTCCTGCCCTGGAGCCACCCGGCAATGGACCAAAAGCTCTGAATTCGTAAACCAAATTTAAAACTTCCTTTCTTTGCACTTCAGGTATCAAATATTTTGTTTAATAATGGGAAAGCTGACCAACATAGTAGTGAGCTATAATGCGAACATAGTGGGCTATTATTAGACTGTAAAGGAGCCCATTACAGTACTCCTGTAGGATTTAGGATGTGAAGGTGGCTGGAAAAATCCTTGTACTTTCTAGTAGTGTTGCAGAAAAACAGGCCAAACAGGGGAAGAGACAACATCAAGAAAGTTTAGGAGGCCATTGATTACACTAGCTGTCTTCTGGCTAGGATTTCTTCTAAAGAGTCAGAGCCCCACCCAGTGGGATTTTAGGGCTTTTAAACATAAGTGGGGAGGTACAAAGGGAAATTTGGTACACACGATTGGATGGCTGACTGACATCATTAGTTGTTAGAGACTCTATCGCAAGTTACACCAGAACTATCAGTTACCCAAAGGCAGAAAGAACACTGTTACACTGCAAGACCACCAGCTACACAAAAGCACCAAAACCAGCCATTACCTAAAGAAAGGAATGTTTGTCACCAGACTTGCCAGGACATATCTGAAGATTTTAGTATTATTCTTGGGGGTCTTTCTTAGACCTAAACTTTTGATTTAGAGTCAGTAGAGCATTCACTGGAATGCACCTTTAGAATTGCCCAGGATAGGATACATTGGCATCTTCTTTATGTCCTCCATGTGTCCTATCCTGACCCTACATTAAATTTCCACTATAACCTCAGATGGTCATAGATATGGATGCTGGAAGGGCTTTGGATTACAGCCTTTAGCTGACTTCTTTGTAGGTAGTATCTGCTCAGAAGAGAAAGATCCCTGGACGTGTGGTAGAAGGGTCTATATCGCTACCTGGCTCTGCCTCCTGCCTGCCATGAGATGAGCAGCTATCCTTCCACCATACCCCTGTGTCAGGCTGTTCTGCATTGGAGTCAGTCAACAATAGACTGATATGTAAGCTGAAATAAACCTCTCCTCTTTTAAATTAAGGGTTTAGGTATCACGTTCCAGTGATGAGAAAGCAGCTAAGACACTTTCTTCCTGACTGAGCTACACTCATTCTGGTGTAGTTATTGTGTGTCTGCCGATCTCACCAAGTCGATAATAACATCTTCACCAGACTCCCGTAGTGTCACACATTTGAGTGCCTCCTTAGCAATGACCACACAGTGGTACTCAATGAACATTAGTTTAGTAAATGGATAAAGCTAGATGCATTATAGCTCTAGCTCACAAAACACACATTTGCTTCTCTGACAACAACAGTGTGTGTTCCTTACTGTAGAATGGAAAATAAAACCCAACCAGCTGGATAGAGTTTTGAAAGTGTGTGCATGAACAGGTGGTGCTGCGTTTGAGATGGACTGAAGTCCCTTTACGAGGAGGAAGCCTGGAAAGCTAGGTGTGGGTCATCTGTAGCTCTACCTGCAGCTGCATGAGGATTTCTTCATAGCACTTACAACAACACTTCCATATGAGACAACAGGCTGCTCAAGACATCAGTGCTGTATACCTCTGACAGCTACTTTATAGACCTGTCCTGGGGGCATCTGGATTTCATTTCTGTAAAAAATCAATAGTGAGTCAGTGAGAGCCTATGGAGGTACCGAACTATTTGTAAATTTCACAGACATAGAAGAGAATCATAAAGATAAGAACTCATATTTTTCACATTCCAATAAGCATAGCATCAATTAAAAGCTCAAGGCCAAGAAGCTTAGCCAAGTTTCCCTTCCAGATGTAATTTATAATGAATATTATAAAGCCCTAAGAACTAGAGATTCCAGCCAAAGCAAGGACAAGTCATAAAAGGTATACATCTCCCCAATGCAACAGTAATAACACCCACAATGTGCTTTTTTTCTTTGGCACAAGTCTATTTTTATTGTTTTTTGTGCATTCCAGAAAACGTTTATTGAATGCCTACTATGTGTGGAGGAATACTTAGAGGCTGGGGTGGTGAGTGGGCCCATAGAAAGAGGGGCGAAAGAAAGACATAAATACAAATTCAGACCTGAACAAACAGACACACAGACATCATGAGCAGCGAGGAATGCAAAGCCAGCCATCCTAAAGTGGTATAACTGATGCTCCTTTCTCAAGCCTCTAGGTCATAGATTGAAGACCTTCAGCCTTTGTTCTCTAACCAGTCCCTCTCAGAAATCCAGCCTTCCAACAGGTGTGGTGATATCAGGTTGGGAAGGTAGTGTGGGTTTTGAGAAATGACTGCCTCTTGGAGAAATAGGGACAATATTCTACCTTTGAAGTCACATGGATGAAGGTTGACTGGCCATGGAAATTTTCACATGTGCTTACTGTGGGTCATGTATTAGCCTGGTCACAGAAATAGAGATAATTATGAGATGGAGTCAGCCATTTGGTGAACTGAACTAACCATGAGAAAGTGACATTTTCCTCCAAGGTTGCAATGAATACTGAATGACATCCTACTATATATGAAAAGTGCCTTGTGCTATGGACATTGTCCCTCCTAGTGAGACTATCGCCATCAAAGACCCTCCAGATGAAAAATCCCTAGTGCTGTGCCTCATATAGGAGTTGTTCTATAATGCAGTCCTCTATCTCGCCTACAGTTAATTTCAAGACGGTGAAAATATATCTTAAAGTATTCCCTTCAGAGGTCTAAACATTAAGTCCAGGAAGACATATGTTGACCCATCCTAGTCACATGAGGCAGGACCCAGACAGCATCTGCTGTGCAGTGCCAGCTGCAAGCTCAGGGCACTTTGCTAGGGAGGGAGGATTCAGCCTGCCAGGTGGTATGGCCCAGGTAATGGTGATAAGTAGCCGTGATAGAGGCAGGGAGCCCCTGGGTGAGGCCCAGGAGAGTCTGCAGAATGCAAGCCTCATGCCTGGGGTGCATGGCAATCCAGCACCTGCTAACTTTAAGAAAAGGAAAGAGGCAGATATTTTCAGTTCCCTTCTAGACATTTCCTTTGGGTATCTCCTTGTGTGAAGTGCTCAAATCACTTTGTTAAGATTAAAATAGGATTTAAGAAACAGAACAAATAAATTCCAGTTCAGCTTACTTCTAAGAGGAAAACAGTATCAATGTAAGAAATGCATTTTTGCTGTGCTTCTACATAATTCTATGAGAGGCAAGATCTGCACTAATGGTGGTTGGACAGGATATTATGTCGGCTTTTAGTGCTATGGTCATCCACTAGGTAAATAATTATTCAATCTTTGGTATAATTCAGCTATAAAAAAACCTGTAAATATAATTTCATGTATGCACCTTGTACAATACCAAAACGTTATGAAAACAGTTTGCAATGTATTAATTCATCGACTCTGTATGGTTAAGGTGTCTTGAAACTGTCTGATTGACATTTGTATTTTAATAAAATAAAAATAAATGGAAAAAAAATAAATTAAATAATAAATAAATAAATAAAAGAAATGCATTTTCTTTTCCTTTTTGTTTAAATTTTTAAAATCCTTAACCCATCATAATGTATAAATAGATTTATGATCTTTACATATAATGTGAATTAGCTCATGTAACACAATTTTTAATGAAATAATGTTTCATTAAATGTATGTATACATTCCATGATCTACTGAATGCTTTATAATAATTGTATTATAATAATAAAGTGCATTTTAAAGTATAAAAATCCTTCACATGAATACCTTTGGTCAGAAATTTTTATCTCATTGGCTATCAACTGCCTTAGATATGATCTACAAGTACAAACTTTTATCCTTTTAATATTTTTAACTTTCTACAATTTTATTTCCAAAAGTAAAAACAAAAGCAAGAACAAAAATCAGAAAGACAATCAGGGTAACATACAATAGTACATATATTACAGGTTTTTAAACCAAGAATAGCTGATTAGCAATTGTTGATATATTATCTATTTTTATTATCAATCTGTTCCTCAGACTGACAAGTATAGCTCAGTAGAGTAAGTGCTCCCCTGGCAAGTGCAAGGGTGTGAGTTCAATCCATGGTTCCACCAAAAAAAGAGAGATAGAGGTAGAGAGAGAGAGAGAGAGAGAGAGAGAGAGAGAGAGAGAGAGAGAGAGAAATTACATAAGATGTTGTCAAATTTAATTTTTTTTCAAAACTTCTGACCACTGCATTCATAATAAAGTTAAAAATTCATAAACCAGTTACACCTTCTTGGGTCTAGAATTATTGGGTTTTAACTCTTAACTAGATGTTCAGAAAGATGAGTTTAATTTGTGGTATGCTTCTATAATAAGAAACATTTTTTTTTAAGTTTTCATTAAGTGTTGAACTTTAGGAACAACCACATACATGCACTGTCTCTTTTCATTCCTGTATCAGGACTTCTCCACTGCTATTTCTTCTATGCACATTAAATCCATAAACATTAATAATATCAAGATTCCCTCATCTTCTCTGGGTTTCCTTTAATACTTTGATAATATTTTCCTAATTACATTTTTTAAGGAGGTCAAAGACAGTCTCTCATGTCCTTGTCAGTGCCTCTCCTGCTGGGTATAGCCAGAAAATCTTTTAGTTTTTTCTAAAAGATTCAGAAAAAATGCATAAAATATCTTCTTCCTTTGTAAAGTTTTGTTCCTAAAATCTTGTTTCAATTAATCTAGTGGGAAAATATTTTAGTGAGCAGTAGTCTTATTTCAAATGCCATTTCTGGTATCAAGACATTGTCAGTTTATATTAAGATAAAATTGTCATGATGATCATACAAGGGAATTAATATTTGCTCAGCTCCCTGATGGCCAAATTTTGGGTGATTTTAAAATTTTCATTTCTAAAGAATATGTAATATTAATTACAGAAACAACTATATAGCTATATCCAAGTTTTGTAACTGCACTTAAAGTTCTAATTGAGTTTGCAGCTACAATATAAAAAAGGCCTATACAGAGACTCAGAAATATTAGAATTGATTGCCCCTGGTTTTATGATCACCACTGTTTTCTTCTTTCTTTTCTTTTCTTTTTTTTGGGGAAGAGTCTACATGGTTTTCAGGGTCTCACTACTAGATCGGACTCATAGTGATCCTTCTGTTTAGAAACCTCCTGAGTGCTGGGATTACTGGCATACACCACCACACTCAGTCTCAATTGCTGTCTCAGCACGGCAGGCCAGGGGATCAAATCCCTGGATTATGCACCTGCTCACAGGTGCTTTAATCTGCTAAGCTGTTTGGCCGGCCCTCAATAAACTTTAAAAACAAGTATCAATATACATTCACTATGAAAATTGCAGTAACTTTATTCTGCAAGTGTTAAATGTAGTTATTACAGGATACTAATTTTATTTTTGCATATATATCCAAGAGTAATGACAACACACATCTTTGTGCAAAGCTATAAATAGCTTCTTGTAGTCAAGCCATTCATATTAGTTACAAGGTAGAAATAATTCAAATATTCATCAGATAAATAGAAGATAAATAAATTTGTAAATTAATACATTAAAACACTGTTTAACAATAAAAATGAAGTACTGGTACATGTGACAGTGTTGGTGAACTTCAGAAACTTCTGTTTAATGAAAAAAACAAGTCACAAAGAATGACATATTGCAAATATCCAGAAATAGCAAATTAGTACAAAGGCTATAAAGAAATTGGTTATCCAGCCAGATAGCTCAGCAGATTAAACCTCCTGCTTAGGCAGGCTCAGGGACCAGGGTTCAATTCCCAGAGTCCATGCCAGCCCTGCTCCCAGGGAGCATGGAAACAGCAACAGAGACTGGGTGTGGTGGCACATACCTATAATCCCAGCATTTTCTCGAAGGATTAATTACTAAAACATAAAATATTTCTTTGGAGGATGATGAAGACATTCTAAAACGATAGTGCCACAATTCAGTAAAAGAACGTATGTTGGTAACACACCTTCGTAAGTATATTATAAACCACAGTGGACCATGTGCCTGCTTAGGCAAATGCAGGGACTGGAGTTCAATCCCTGGCTCCACATGCCAGGCTGGCCTCACCCCCGGGTGCATTGAGCCAGTGACCGAGTCCAGGCTTGGGGCTGCCTGCCTATAATCCTAGCACTGGAAGGCTTGAAAACAGGAGGATTGCTATGAGTCCAAGCTGCATAGTAAGACCCTGTACAAAATACATAAAAATAAATAAATAAAGCCCTTTCCCTTGATATTTGCCTAACACTAAGGATATGAATAAACTGCTTCTATAGCTTAGAGATAAACTGTCTCAGGAAAGTCTCCTGGGTTCAGAGGTGGGCTTTTAGAAAGTGAATAAATTATAGGGCTGCTCCACTTTGTTCATCAATGGTTGCGCCGTTGGTGAAATTACAACAAACTGTGCTCTTAGGAGTTGAGGTCTGTTGAAAGAGGTGAGTCAAGGCGCTGTGACCTGGAAGAGCATGTTACTGCTGCTGGCCCTTACTCTTTCACTTCTGATCACTAGGAGGTGAGCCACTTGCTGATGGTTTTCACCTCTCCTGTGGGGTGCATTCTGCCTTGGAACCAGCCAGCCATGGTCTGGAACTGAAAGCCAATGTAAATGTTTTCTCCTTAAATTGTGAGTGTCAGATTATTTGGTTTCAGAAACAGAAAACTGGCGGGCATGCCTACATACACTGCTTCCTCCTGCACATACACACATAGGACAAAGGTTTAATTATAAGTTAGGTAGAGACTGTCAATAGCAGTAGCAAAATAGAATTTTAAGGTTGCGCCATAGACCTCAGTAGCCACAGTATAATGTTTTTCCTCTCCTAACTAAGAACTTTATTTTCACCTAAATGAAGCACTTTCCAGCTTCTCTCTGACAATCAGAATCACTGCCATCACTATTCTTGACCATTGGGGTCTTCATTAAGTAAAATAAGGAGAACGTCAGTACTACCTACTGCACATGTTATGACAGTAACATGACAAACAGGATGCCACTATGTAACTGAGTGGATAGCACAGATGGTGTGGATACCCTGAACAGAGGGATGACATACCTCCTGAGTGCAGAGGGGACCGCAGAGTGAGATCCCATCATGACACGCATAACAGTGCATGCTCTAAAACTTCCAAACTCTTTCTGGAATTTTCACTTCATATTTTTGGAATATAGTAACTGCAGGTAACTTAAACTAAAGAAAATCAAATTGTGGATGGGGGGATAATATTTGTATTTAATTTAAAAACCTTTACCATGCTGGGTGTGGCAACCTCTTTCACACTGGGAATCTAAGGGAATAGTCAAAAATAGACCAAAGAATGTGGCATTTAGGGTCATTCATTGCAAATTTATTTGGCAATATCTTATAAATGTTTTTACACTGAGAAGAATCAACCTGTCCACATCAGAAAATCCCAAGATAAAAACCAAACAAAACAAAATCACTCCAATTCATTTATAGTGGAGTGACTATCAAAATTTGTTCCTTTTTCTTTTGTTTTCAATGAAATTATTTATTACATGTTCACCATACATGATATATACATCCACCACGAAAGTTGGTGCATACACACATTGCATTTTATTCATTGTTATTTCCACTTCCCCTCCCTTTCTCCAACTCTAGGTCTCCTTCCCATCTCTAAAAAGTTTACTTCTCTATTTTCTAACCTATCCTTTATATTACTCTTTAAATTATTTATGCTTTGGGTACAAAATATACTCCTCTTCTAACCTCTCTCAGTCCCAGAGATTCACTTCAATGATTTGTTCCTCTGGCAAAATATGGGCCCATATTTAGGATTGTCTTATGTTGAAGGGTTATTCAATTTGGCCTAAGTTTCTCTTAAACACCTAAACTAGGAGTCCAAAATAGATTTACCATAGGGCTCTGTTTTCCTGATATTACCTGAAAAACCAAGAGAGTTAAATTTTATTCTTACCAAATATAATTTTTTAAAGCAAATGATTAAAGAGCAGGTCAAGCTAACTTTAAGTCTTTATGTTCTCTCTTCATTTCCCAGAAACTGTTACACAATTCTTTGGTGTCCTTTGAAAATAAAACAAGAAAATCCATAATTAAATATCACACTGAACATGAGACATAGGGAAAATAAAGTTCCTTGCAATACAGAGGAAAGGAAAATATTCAGTCACATGTAACATAAAATCAATACATTGAATGAGTTAGGTTTATCTAAGTGAGTTCAACGGCTAGGCAAGTTGATCTTGGGATCTCTGTTCTGAAGGCTTTTCAGCTTGAAATTCATGAGTAGTAAGTTTAGTGGTGTGCACCCTTCAGGCTCAGCACTGGGGATCCATACCCTACCATTCCACCAGGCACCAGAAAGATGACAAATGACCAACATAGCAACAGCCAGGAGACAAGGGCCCCTGTGAGGCCCACATATTTATTTCTTAGAAATTAAAATGCTCAAACCTCAGATTCACTCTCATCCTCATATTTATGGTTCCTTCTGCCTTGAAGCAATCACAGTGAATGCTGTGATAAATCTACTGAAAGCCTGTCTCCTTTCCAGGCAGACCCTGTAAATTTTGGAGCTGTGTTTTGCACCCTTTCTGATCTGTGATGTTCAACAACCCTGGTGATAACATCCAAAGGGTCTGCAAGGCCCTTCTCCCTCTGCTGAGCACTGACTATGAGTCCTGGCCTTTCTTTATTCCTAGACTGTCAAAAGGCAGTATTGAACCTGGGCACCAGACCTTGCTGTGAGGGTCACATACTTGTCCACCCCGCGAAGTTCTTCCAACAAGAAGTGTCAGCTGATGAGAGAAGCATGATGGGTTTGATGTCAGAGTAAAAGGTGAAACCCATCAAGCCCTTGAGGGACTGAGTCCTGAAAAGAGTCCTTACATGTAAGACAAAACCTTCAAACATCAATCTGCTGGAAAAGATAACATTTTATGAAGTAAATATTTATAATATGCCAATGGTATGCCAGTATTTTTGTAGAAGCAAGAGAAACAGGAATGTGGCAGGTTAAATAACTACGCTAGCTTGCTTGATTTGAGAGATACTGAGTTAATTTGTAAAGCACATTTCTAAGGGTGTCAGGGTGGGCCAAAGAGGCATGATCCTGGGGTCTGTATCTAGTCCCTGCCCAGCTTTTGTCTGGCATTGTTTTCATACTCTGCTTCTAGGCTACCATGAACTACACAGCTGTGTGCTGCCAAACACCTCTGTTACGATGCTCCTGCCTGGGACCAGCTGAGCATGCATGCAGTGCCCTGCGATCCTGATCCCCTTGAAGACTGTGAGTGTGGGCATTGTTCTTCATAGATGGGAAATCTCACCAACGCAAAAAAAAAAAAAGTAACCAGAGGTCTCCCTTGACTTCTTGGAGCTTAGATCCTGCTGCCTTTCTCAATGCATGATGGAATGAGAACTAAATGCACATGATTCTCATCCTGCTATAACATTGCTATTGTTGTTGCTGTTACATTTTCATAACTTTTTGTACATCAAACACCTGACATTGGAACACTTTGCCTTGTTTGCTAATTTCTAAACTATTATCTAAACCTGAACCTGCACAATTCTGGGTGCCTAAGCAGTGTATTAGAGTGCAAGGATCACATACCAAAGTTTAGTTCTATTCTCTCCTTCCATGTTTGTGTTGTATGTGTAATGACTGAGTGATCATTTATATTCTGGTACAGGAAAGCACAGAAATTCATCCCCTCAAAAGGCAGAGTCAGCTTTATATGAAATATGTGTTTGTTGCCTCCTTGGGCTCTAGAAAGCAAAATTAAGCAGAGATAATGGGCAACTCATCTTTGCCCATTCTCCAGACAGGATGTACTTTGGTTTTAGGTGTTTATTTTAAATGCCAGACAGTAAAACAGAGTCTGACTTGTAGAAAAAGAAGACAACTTGATTCTGTATCTGGAGTCACTGATCCATTAGGGTTGGCTATTCAGGGGTTCCTGATCAACCCTGGTCATGAAGGCTGAACTGTACTCAGTCCCATGACAAAGAGAAGGCTGAAACTGTGGGACAATGCCAAAAACTAAAATGCAAACAGTCCAAAAAATTGTGAACAAGAAAAACAATCATAGATTTTTGCATGTTAGAAAGTGCATGAGGGGTAGTGAAGAAAGAAAAGAAAGACACTCGGTGCTTATCAGTCCACCATTGTTGTTGAGCATTTCACACAAGCTACTTCATTTAGCATTTAGGTTGTAGTGGATGTTTTGTGGAAGGGACTTTCTAAAGACTCATTTGGATAAAGACTGAAGTCTCCCTATGGAGCAGAGAAGCAAATGCCAGTGTATCTCAGATCATACAGGTCTCAACATGGGGTTCACTGTTCACCTGCCAGGAAGCAATTTCAGTTAAATAATAGGGGCTGTATAAGAGAGAAGGAGATTCATCTTTCCATGTTTAAGGACCCAGGGCAGATGTTCTTTGAAGAGTAATTCACTTCAGGTTAGACAGGCTGCAGATAAGTACATTAAACTGTGAAATCAGTGTACTATACCTGCTGCTTTATCAGTCTGCTATACCATTAAGTTGTGGCTTTATTAAACACTCAATCTCCGGAAGGAGAGAGTAGGAAGAACTCGTGAAGACATAGGGGTAGGTAAAGAGTTCATGAACAAACATATATTTGCATGGGAAGCACTTGAAAGAATCAACAACTGGGATCAACTCTTCTTGAGGAGTTTCTACACCTCAAAAGAAATTGTCAACAGAGTGAAAAGACAACCCACAAATTCTGAAAAAATCCTAACTAATAAGCAATGAGACAAAAGTCTTCTGTCTAGAATATATAAAGAACTAAGACATAGCAGGGCCCTCAAATTTAAAGACTCCCAATTCAGAAATGGGCATCTGAGATGAATACACACTTCTCAGAGGATGAAATTAAAGAAGCAAATAAATATATGAAAAAATGCTCCACATCGCTAGCCATTCGTGAAATGCAAATAAAACAACACTGAGATACCATCTCACTCCAGAAAGAATGGCTATCATAAGGAAATCAACCAACAACAAATGTTGGAGAGGTTGTGGGGAAAAGGGAACACTTCTCCACTGCTGATGGGAATGTAGACTGGTAAAAACCATTGTGGAGATTCCTCAAAAGAGTAGGACTGGAAATCCCATTCAAGCCAGCTATCCCCCTACTAGGAATTTTCCCAGAGGAACTGAAAACATTATATCATAGTGATATATGTGTACCTATGTTTATAGCAGCACAATTTGTGATTGCAAAATCTTGAAAACAACCAAGATGTCCATCACATGAGGAATGGTTGAAAAAGATGTGGTATTTCTATATAATGGAGTATTACTCAGCTATTAATGATAAGCTTGAAGCATTTATATTGAAGTGGATGCCACTTGAACTTATACTCATAAGTGAAATAAACCAGACACACTTGTGTAAATATCATATAGTCTCCCTAGTGTAAGAAGTGAAATGAAGATATACAAATAGAAATGCACAACAACTAAAAACAATTGAGTCAGAAAGGCAAAGTGAATGGTGTATGCTGCAGGGTACTAATCAGCTTTTCTTCTGGATGGTTAACAACCTCAGTGTACAGATCAAAATTGAAGAAATAGAAGAGCCACAAGGCCAGCCAACATTTTGGCCCTAGCCTTTCAAGGTCAGTGAAGACTCAGGACATAGGTGAACCTGTACTGCAATGTCATGAAACTCAGTTGAGACCCAAATTTTCTGAACAATGATATTATGGAGCCACGGAAGAAAGAGATCGAAGTTCTATAGTGTTCCTGGGGAGAGTTACATGGAGAGAAAACTTTCCCTCAGACTCTCACAGAGAGCAAACTGGTTAAGCATTGGCTGTGATTCATCCACATGGATGACACAGACAAAGGATCTATAGAATAAGGTACAGGATTACAAGATAAACTGTGAGGGGACTTCACTGACCTCATCAGAACCAAAAACTACATGTTTTGGTATATAGGTCTTGCTCTATCTAGGTCTTAACCATCTACCAGAAAAGTATAAAATGAACGTATACACTGTGGGACCATAATAATAAGTTGAGCTGTAAATGGCTATGGTTGACAATTTCTTCAGACAACTCACTATTGTTGTGGAATACTGGACTGTGTTGGATTGTGTCATCGAGTGCAGGCACCTAAATTGGCTGAATGACAATGGAGTGGCCATCTTTGACAGGTGTGGACAAAGGAAGGGGTATAGAAAGGAAGAATCATGATGTGTGTGTATGGACGGTACAGTTGGGATAGATATGCCATGCTTCTACATAATTCTATGAGAGGCAAGACTTGCACTAATGATAGTTGAACAGGATATTATGTCAGCTTCTAGTAATATGGACAACCACTAGGAAAATAACAAGGTGGAAAGTATTAATCATTGAATGTTTAATATAATTCAGGTACAAAAAATAAGATACATAAACAGCTACACTCTCTTAATTTACTGATAAGAGACATGTGCTATAATAATGTCTGTAAGTACAATATCATATATGCACCTTGTGTGATACCAAAACATTATGAAAACAGTTTGCAATGTACTAATTTATCAAATCCATCCTGTTAAAGTGTCTTAAAACTATCTCATTGATATTTGTACTTCTGTAAAAAAATAAAATAAAATAAATAAATACCTGATAGTTTTGGGATACTGGAAGCATTTTTTTTTTTTTATCTTGCTCAGCTCCAGTTTTCTCATGGCGAAATTGGAGTTAGTACCTCCTTCTTCGGTGAAAATTAATTGAAATAATGTATGTGAGCCTTGAGACAAAGAACCTTGTAAACCATAGGCTTTCCATAAATGTTCGCTATTACCCTTTCTAGTAAATCCATTAACATGAATTAGCTTTTGAGTTATTCCACTCTGAAGAGAAATGCAGAAGTGGAAATGTAAGTTCAGATAATTTTTAATGCAATTCTAGGTTTTGTTGTCATAAATACCTATGGAAAGTATTGTTTAAGCACTATATCCCACCAATATTACTTGAAGCACAAATAACAATATTCACCAATATATATTCAATAGACTATTATAACGGACTTTGATTTTAAGACTTATACAGAAGCACAATTTTTGTGTCTAAAAACACTGTGAAATAGAATTCGCCTGTAAAATCATTTTGATGAAAAAATAGTTATTTGCAGAGAGTTTTAGATGCATAGAGCTTAAGACTGTATAAGCTACTCAACTACTAGATGATTCCAATTGTCATTGAACCATGGTTCTTTGAGATAAGTGTGGGCTGTTGTTGCCTACAAACCACTCTTCTGTGCCTACCTTTGAGTTAGAAATGCTTCTGATCAGAACTCTCTAAGATGGCCAAATGCCATTTATTTCTACAATAGGAAGAAAAGTACAAGGTTAGTAAGTGCCAAGGCGGAGCAGCACCACAGAGTGAGCCCTAGGACCTCTGAGTGCTGGCGAAGGCCGGATGGCAGCCCAGGAAGGGGACAACACTGCTGCAGGAAACAAAATGGAACATTGAGTACACATGAACACCTATAGGACTCATTTTTAAAATTAAGTTTAAAACTCCATACTTCATTACATAAAGTCCTCTTTTGTTGTATTTTGCAGCTTGACCCCAGGAACTTTACAGATCTGTCAGGCCCAATACAGTGTCTTTATGAGCAAAACTGACATGGACTCCAAAGGCATTAAGGAGGGAGAGTGGTTCAGAGTTTGAACAGAGGGAGTAAGAGGAAGGCAAATTTGGTAATCAAATTAATTTTAAAGAGAATGTTGATGTGGGAACCGGTGAGATAGTTCAGTGGACTAAAGCACCTGCTTAGGCAAGCTTAGGCAAGTTCAAAGAACCATGATTTAATTCCTGGCACTATATGGCACACCAGATACACCCCCAAGGTGGGCTGAGCATGCCACAAAAAAAAAAAGAATGTTGCTGTGTTGATTACTTTTATCTCATTGTTAACACAAAATACACAACACTCCAAATTAGATAAGGAAAGGTTTACTTACACTTTAAGTTTCACACCATACATGGCTGGCTCCAAGGCAGGGTGGCACACTGCAAAGGACAATAAATCATGAGGGTAGAAAACATCAAAAGCAAAAAGCGAAGAGGAGAGAGGGAAAATCTCTTTCCCTCCTTTATACCATATGCAGGCTCCAGGGCAAGCATATACTGATCCCCATTATCCCAGAATTGAACTATGAATCAATCATAAACTCTAGAACCTGCCCTGTGACTGCATGAGGTTTCTGAGGGAGCATCTAGACATAAAATATAGCAATTGGATAGGGGTCCACATTAGAGCATAGGGTCATATTCACTTTTAACATTCTAAGTTTGATTTCTTATTAGATCTCTAAGTAGAGATGCCCAGGACATATTCAGATACATGCATTAGTGTTTCAGGGCAAAAGTTCAAGCTAGTGTTGAAATTTTGTGAAGTAACAGCTAACTTACCACTTGATGTATTCAATCCAGAAGAAGGCTGAAAAAAGGCACTAGAGTCTAGATTGAATCCTGAAGAAATTTAAGATGCAAAACTCATGTAAAGGATATCTAACTGGATATCTGAGGAAAGGACAAAGTAATTCATGAAAGACTAAGAAAGTGGTTACTCAAGAAACCAAGTTCAAATAAATTACGGAATTCTGGTTAAACAAGTTGAGAACTGACGCATATCTAATGGAATTGAGGCTTTAGTAAGAAAAAAAGGATTCACAAATCACAAGTGTCCCAGTGAGGAGATGTTGAGAAAATGCATCCTTCTCCCAAAAGGTTTGGAAATAAACAGAAGAGAAAACTGGAGGTAAAAAGAGAGTGCTGTCTAACATGTTTGTTTTGGTTTGGCTTTCTATTATAATTTCATATGATATGATAGAGTGAAAATAAAAGGAAGAGGAAAAGTGGCACAGGTATGTTTCTGAAGAAAGAAGAGAGGAAGATTCAGAACACAATGGAAACACAACAGGGAGAAGGATGGATATTGCCCAGAGAGAGAGAATTGATGAAGACAGAGATGGAGTTTGGTTTCCCAACTGATGGATTACACTAAATGCAGCTCCCAACTAAAGTTATCTAGTCTTAAGTCTTACCTGAAAACCAAAGAGAAAACATAGGAATCAGAATTTTGAGGAACATGAAAACATGACTTAGCCTTGAGAGGGTAATAGAGTATAGAATCATGATTGTAAAAATGTGATTTCAATTAACTTTTTTAATAATATGGGGAAAGGAACATAGCTTAAAAACCTTGTTTATTTAGAGAGAGTGGAGTTGGCTAGAATAAATCTAGAGTCTCCTGGGTCAAGAATGTGTCAGTAAAGGGAAGAACAGATTAAAATAATGTGCTAAATATAAGAGATAAATACTCATGGTTTATTCATTATGATGTCTTCTCTAGCAAGTAGCACATTTGCAATGTGTAGTTAACTGCTTCCAAATTTTTTCTTGAAAACAAATAATATCATTGAGACTCCTTTTCTCTTGAATACAGCTGGAAATTATTATGAAAAAGTGTCCAAACAAAGTGATGGATACATCTATTTTCAAACCTTTGGAAACTCCACTCTGATAAGTGGTATCCACTGATTTGAAAATTATAATATTTGTGTCCATAAAATAAACTCTAATTACAATTATAAATACTATACTGCACAAAAATACTTGTAGAAATAACCTATGAGGAGAAATACTGCCCTAAAAAGTTAATTCAATAAAGAGAATTTTATAATTAACTACTGAAATCACCTAAAAATAATACTTTGTATTATTTCCAAACATCTTTACATTCTGTGTCATTATAAGAAGTTGGTCAGTCTTGTAGTTAATTGCCATGTTTTAAAACTTCAAAATATCTGCAGTCCATGAAGCCAGCTGAGCTCCTTTGGACAAGTGGTTTCCCAAAAGTTACAAACAGCAGCTAGCTAGCTTTCCAAAGTGTCCAAGCTGTTCATGTACGAGTTAACTTAAGGAAACTTGGAGATAGCCTTCCTGATGGGCATTCATGGAATTCACCCCCTACCATCTCCAGCCTGGACTCCAGACAGTTAGTTATTCAGGATGACATGGGAAAGCCCCAAGTAAAGGTACCACATGTCACATTTGAAAGTTATCCTGTCTATCTGCACCATGCTGCAAAAAGAACATAATTTGGAAGACAAGCTTATGTTTCCTAACTGCCAGGAACTCCACATACCAAACCAGCAGGATTTCACCAAATTTAGTGTAGATGCACTTGAAAACATGGTGGTTGAGAAGTGATTGGAAGTTTCCCCCCCCTGCAACTGTTGGGTCATATGCAGCTGGATCCTGGGCTAATCCTTAAGGGGAGGCCCCTGCATTTGCGAGGACACCCTGCCTTACTGAGCATTCTTGACCACACCCACCAATCAGTACTCCTTCCACCTAAACTCAAATCTCCAGACACTTGATTGATATGGGAGATAATAATGTGTTTTAAGTTTAGAGCTCTGTTAAACAAAAAATTCAACTAATACCATATGTACTTTTCTATATCTGTCTGATTGTGAAATGGATTTCATGATTATTTG
>PVKA01033433.1:9408-24494 GCA_004027165.1 Ctenomys sociabilis
TTTTTTTTTTTTTTTTTTTGGGCGGAACCGGGAATTGAACTCAGGCCCTTGTGCTGGCAAAGGAAGCACTCATTCCACTGAGCCATCTCCCCGGTCCCTAGAATTTATTCTAAAGGCTATTCTTTCAGGGATCATTTGTATAGTATACTAGGGAAGTTTCTGTGATCATATAAGTTACTACTTCAAGGAAAAGATGTGGGAAAATAATAAATCTAGGTTATGGGGGAGAAGTAGATTTTATGTTATTTTCTCTACTTGTTGCTGCATTAAAAGACATTTTCATAAAATGGGGAAAATCACATTAACATGTTAGTATGTCCTGAAATTTAAAATATGCTCGTTAAAAATCTACAAAGCCTTGGTTCATAAAAGTAATAGTAATTTGTCTGTGTGACCATCAGAGAAAACTACTAACAGAATATTTTTTCTAGACAGTGTTCTATTATATAACAGCATATGTTTAATAATAAATGTGAATTACATTTAAGGCTATTTTGTAAATTTTTTAAACTTCTCATGTAATAAGCCTTTTCCCATGTCATCAAGGTATTTTCTGCATGTTCCCAGAGATGCATATTGATTTGTATCTCTGATTTATCAAACATATCTCCCATTTTAGACCATTGGAGCTTTGCCCAATATGTTTTAATAGTAACAAACCTACAAAGAGGATTTTTGGAGCCCAGGCTATGCCCATAATTTCCTTCAAAGTATTACAAGTCTTTCTTATATGCCAACCATTGTAGTCTTGTGGGCTTTACATGCATTATCTTATTTAATCTCTTAACTCAAAGAGAACAAATTTTATTACCCTCATTTTATAGATAAAGGCAAGAAGGAAAAGTGTGCACCAAGTTAAGCCTGAGTCAGGTCTAGTTATCTCCAAAGTCCATGTTCTGAGACCTCAAACTCTACTCTGGCTTTTCTAAGTGGAGCCTGTCAGAGGATTTGGATGTATGTCATCATACTGCCTGACTGAAAGGCTGGAGCACCTTCTTTACAAAGTCTGTGAAATGATGACATGAAGACAAGATCTGCAGTGATCTGGAAGGTGGCACAAATGCTTTTCATCTTTTATACAGAGGCCACTATGAGTTACACCAGCATAGGATTGTTACATGAACAAAAGGAAAACAGGTCATATATCAAGCCACTGAAATATAGAGGTTCATTCACTACAGGGGCTGACATACCAACCCATACATGGCTTTTGTTTTGCATATTTTGAAGACCACAGACATATCTGATAAGTTTTTTCCCATAGGTCATGAAAACCAGAGGCCCTTGCACTTTAAGTCAACATCTAACTATAATATAGGTTCTAGGGGATGCCAATTTGTTATGGAGAAGAAAAGTGACAGTCTAGTTTATCTCATTCATTCATTCATTCACCTATTCACTGCACTCCTTTCTTTTATCTTTCAAGGCAGAAAGGTAAACGTTCATTCTCAATTCTAACATATTACCATAATTGGTAATTTTTCCTTCATTTCTGATATTCTCAGTTCTTCTAATAGATTCACATACTAAAATTGTATTCATTATATTCACTTGAATTTGCCTGTATATGCATAGGATTGTTTTGTGTTGTTACTGTATTTTTAAATGCACTTCTATGACATTTTGCTTTATCTCATTTCATTTTTATTATTTTCACTCAACAAACTAACCTTTATAATTATCCATATTGTATATCTCTAATTTTCTAATTCTACCTGAGATGTAAAATCTCATCCTATTTTCTCCTAGAGATACATCTCTAGGCTGCCTTTAATTTGGCATTCTAGCAAGTAATTAAGTGGTGAATGAAATGTGCCTTCTTGTAGAACTGAACTATATAGGCTTCTGGGGTCCCTGGACCTAAATCCAGTAGGTTACTTTCAGGTGAGGCAGTAGTTTGCACTATGCCTGAGGGCTCCCATGACCCTGCATTCTCAACAATTGGCATTATCACCCCTTCCAACTCTTTTCCATTCAGATAGGTGTGGCATTAAATATTATTTTTAACATTGATATGTCTCTAATTCACAATATACCTCTATAGTAACAACTTGGCCATCTTACTTCCTCTTCTGTAATCTGCTTGTGTACCAAGATCAAAACTCATTTCCATAACCTCATAATTCATAAACATCCTGTAGGAAATGTGAAAAAGGTATCTTAGTTGTTTTTTTTTCTGACATCTAATTTAAGCATCTCTTTACATATGTTATAGGTTCTCTATGACTACATAGATTCATGGATCCATTCATTTTAGAAATAAGTTCTAGGCATGTGCCTTAGGTGAGGGGTGTAAGTGGACTATGCTCCATGACACCTGCCCTTACAATGTCTCCAGATGATGGAAAGGGTAGATAAGAATTTTGATATGCTTTCTGGAGCAGCAAACGTCAAAGTGTGAACTACTCATACCTTGATAAATGAGATTCCTCTATCTTGCCTTTTCTCAACTGAATTTGCAGTTATTAGTATATTTGACTATGATTGCTGATAACAATTGAAAAATGAATCATTTACTGCTTCTAATACTCATTAGCTCAAAATTTCCATGAAACATTCCTATCTTAAAATGAAAATGATAAATACCAAAACACTAATTTAAATTCTCCTGAGGAAGAGAAGTGCTAAAATCTAATCTATTTTTTTTCTTTTTAGCTCTAGTTTTTTATTAACTCATAATTACTTGTCTTTTGGTTTGTTGAAGCAGTAAGTCAGACAACACTTGCCACAATAATGTCTGTCAAAGTGGCTGGCCATAAAAACTCCTGCACCACATTCATCTGAAGGGCATTCTCGACGAAGACGACTAATTTTGCCATTTTCATCCACCTTATAGTATTTTAGGACAGCCAACTTAACCTTCTTTCTCTTATGCTTGTTCTTCCTGGGAGTGGTGTAAGACTTCTTCTTTCTTTTCTTAGCACCACCACGGAGTCTCAATACAAGATGAAGGGTAGACTCCTTTTGAATGTTGTAATCAGACAAGGTACATCCATCTTCCAGTTGCTTACCAGCAAAGATCAGCCTTTGCTGATCAGGAGGAATTCCTTCCTTATCCTGGATCTTGGCCTTTACATTTTCTATAGTGTTGGAGGGTTTAACCTCCAGTGTGATGGTCTTCCCCGTAAGGGTTTTCACGAAAATCTGCGTCTTGGTGGTGGTTCCACCGCAGATGGCAGATCCGAAAGGCTCTATTTTTTTTTTTTTTTTGAAATGTAATCTAATCCTCCTCCATATTTGTAGTTGAGGGAATGAAGTTCAGAGAGGTATAAAAAAAAATCTTCAAGGCTGGGGAGATGGCTTGCCTGGAATAAGCGCTTGCCTGGCAAGTGCAAGGGACTGAGTTCAATCCCTGGTTCTGGAAAAAAAAAATCTTCAGAGTAGAGCTTTCTAGAAATATTCCAAATGCACCACTCTGGTTCCATTCTCATAATGTTTTCATTTGCTTCTGTGAAATGAGAATGAAAAAAAAAAAAAAAAAAAAAGGTCTGGAAAGGAAAAGAAGGACTAGAGTTCTTCTAGGGTGTAGCCGTCATGACCTAATGTATCATGGGCCCCCTAGCTTCCGGGGACAGTGACTTCAAGGGCTGGAGCTTCTGTGGACAGCTGGCAATCAGCTGCTTGTGTTCCTAGCCCCCCATTGCCTCAGTGTCTTTCATAAACTCAGCTGATGCTACTTAGTCTTTAGTAAAAAAAAAAAAAAAAAAAAAAATTGCCAGCACAGGAAATGTTTCCTGCAAGAGCTGTTTGATTCCCCAAAGAAAAAGACTTGGCAAGTTAGTTGTGAGGAAAGTAAAAGCATTGAACACATGAGCACATTTTAACAATGTCCAAGTGTAACTTTTATTGCCAACAGTAGACATGCACGGGAATGTGAAACACAACCTCAATGCTAAATGCAGTTGTTTTTATCTGCAATGAGAACACTGTGGTTTCATTCTGAGATGAGTCACTCTGTTTCAATTTATCCAGTTAGCAAATGCATTTGATTTATTTTCATTTGGGAGTTTAAAGGTTGTTGTGTTCTATTTGTTTGGGTTGCGTCTCCCTAGTGCTCCCAGTGAATAAAATAACCAGATCAAGTAAAAACAGAAGGAAACAATATTTTGCTGAAAAGCTCAATAAAGATAAAGCCAAGATGTCACCTGACAGTACAATGAAGAGGGATCGGGGTCTTGGCAATAAGAGGGAACCTTGGGATTTCAGGAGCTCAGGACTTTGCTGTCAGTATGTGACAACATCTTCACAAGGCTGTCCTGAGTTGCCAAATCAGAAATACTAAAGCCTTTTGTGTTGTGTGATCTTAATTTTGTCCAACACATTAAATCATTTCATGATAAAGTCTTGGTGACAGTCATGTATTTCCTAATAAACTTGAGTTTTCTTTAGGTCTACACTATAGAGATGGGTCACTGGCCCAACTAATTAGTTAAGACATCAATTTGATAAGATATTTTCTGAATATTTACTACCTGTAGGCACTTTTGGGGTCACTTGATGCCATGATTGTGCTGGCATGTAGATACTGTGATCAAAAAATTCAACCATAGTTACATTAATTGTGGTCAACTATTTTTCTTCCTTATTGCAAATAGATTCTGACCATGAAGATTGCATTTCTCCCATAAGCTTGCTTTTCTTCTTAGTCTTTAATCTAACACCATTATCATAATCTTAACATTATTAAGTGATGTTGCATATATTTGCAAGACCAAAACTACCCATTAACGTGACTGATTTTGTCATCCAAATAATTTTATCACATAATAGATTATGTCCTATAAATATACAATAGAGATTTTACCAGGATATTCTCACTGATGAAAAGCAATATTTATCCATTAAATGGCCCAATATATTTGTAAACAACAGGTTATATTCAAATCTAGTATGTAGAAGGATTTCAAATCCAAGGTCATATTAATTGCTAAGGGTGTAGGAACATAATCAAATGTAGGGGATGGCAAACAGAATACCTTAGACATAGCTTTTCATTGATTTTTTTTTCAGTGGTTGTTTTTCCAGGTCCTCTAGATTCCCAATATGTCATGAACAATATATATATATTTTTAACCTAGTGGAGTGGATTGTCATTACAGTAGCTTTTGCCTGTGAAGAGTTTATCAGACTCACCTGCCCCCATTCCTTGGCAGGACAGAAAAGCCTATTTCAGTATTTCTGAGCATCCCTAATACATGGAAAGACAGTCTGCATAGAAAACTGGGAAAAGTTCCACTACACACCCTGATGGCTTTACTCAATCACGTTTCCTCTTTTACCACTTATTGCAAAAACCTTTTACTATCTCTTCTTAGCTCCTTGTCCTTTGTTAGCTACAAAGGGCAGATTTTCTCTTGTAAATCCTTAGTAATTAAATGAGCACTTCAGTGGCTGTAGCCTTCAGTGGCCTGTTTCCTAGGTTTTGCCTTTGACAGTCATATTTTGCAAAGGCCCCTGAGATGACTCGGTATCTTCCCTTACTTAACACTAAACCAATTGAAGCCCTGCTCACTGCATGCAGGAGGAAAAGATTCATTAGGGCACTTCATTAAAGGGCTAAAATGGGAAGCTCTAAATGCGCCTGAACCAACTACAATCGAGGGGCTGTCTATTAGGAGCACCACAAAGACAGTTTCGGAAACTGAACTCCAGCTCCAGTGCATCGGATTAGGAAGAGTGATGGGATTAGTGTTTAATGACTTGGGGCAGGAGACAAAGGGAATTTTGACAAAGAGGCTTAGATATGGAAGAATTAACACTCTCTATTCCAACCAGGCCTGCGGATGACTTCCAGTATTCTTTTCAGACTCAAAAGCCAAGGGAAAGTGTGTGTGTGTGGGGGGGGGGGATGAGCAAAGCTTTAATACTTTCCTAACTTTTTATGTTATTGTAACAACACAGAGGAAATAAAAGAACTCTCTTCACTCTCGGTTTGAAACCTCTTTTTAAAATTAGCATCTACAATTGTATAATTAGCCCCCAGGTGAGGTTGCCCAGAGCTTCAAGTATGTGCCAGAATGTCTCTTCCTTTCCTGGCCCTCCAGGACAAGTGACAAGTCGCAGCTGATGTGGACACTGAAGTGAAGCCTGTGATGGTGGAGGCCCAGATAAGTGGCTTTGAAAGTGCTTTCGTCTCTGTAGCTGTTTATGTTACAGGTGCAACCAAAGGGACAGAGAGGAGCCCGCCTCATTGTAAACCTCCTCCTGGCCCCATCTGGCTCAGCCTCAAACGGTTCCCGTGTCGATGGCCTGAGAAGTGCTTCATGAAATGAGGTGATTATCCTGACTACGTGAGGGGATAACGTTGGAAATGTGCTTTGAGTTTGAAAGTGCTCTTGAAAAGGAATCAAGGCGACTTGGAAGTGGTGTTGGAGCTCAGCCATTGCCTTTCCCCCGGCTTGGACAAGAATACAGTATCATTATCTAAACACAAAGCCAAATCTAAGTGGCTGACCCTGGAGTGGAGTATTATTCCTGAGGCTGTTAAGTAAATAGACTCCAAGCACCAAATGTCTAGGAGCAGTAAGTGTGTGATTATGCCCTGCTGTTGCAAACTGTGAAATGCAGGTGTGAGCCTTACTGTAGGCAAAAGTACAATCCAAATATGGCTGTAAACGATCTCGCCCTGCAAGCCAATTCAGCATGTCCTTATTTTTAACCAAACTAAATTACTTGTAGAAAAGTGGGGTATTCATTTCATGTATTAGCCCATATGAAATGGCCCCAGAGCAGTGCTGGACATCAAGGTATTACTTAACCCATGTGGTTTTGGGGAACAAGGGTAGCCCCTAGCCGTAATCCATTCAGAAGTGACACCGGCAGCCAGTGTGAAATTAAATACATTGCAGGGAATGAGTGCAGTACGTTTTATAGGCGATTGTTTATCCGTATCAAACTTTAGTTTTTTTAAAATCCTCATATTGGATCCCACAGTAGGAACAATGTCTCATCAGAAATTGGCAGATTGCACTGTCCATGGGTGGAAAAATGGACCTAGTTCAGACTTCAGTGAAGGAGCAATTGCCTAAATGGAACCATTTCAAATCAGCTTAGCTCTACTGAGCCACTCAGAAGCTGGAGGTCTAGGTAACATTTGGTCATGTCGCCATGGGCCTCAGACTAGCATTTATTGCCCTTCTACTAGCACTTTTGCTGCAAGGATCAACATTTCTCTTTGGCAGTAGGACTCCCTTCCTCACAGCTAAATTGAAGCAAGGCATAAGGGCTTCCCTCCCCTCACTCCCTGGCCCTCTTGACCCCAACATCGTCTAGTAGTCTGTGCTTTGTTAAACTGAAAACGTGTAGAAATTTTTATAGAGATTTTCAACTGCATAAATAGCTTTGAAAATAGTCGTAACTTTAAAAACAGGTCAGAAAGGAAATTGAACAGTGCATGAGTTTCATACGATCCAGTCTGCTTTTTTGAAGGGCCGTGTTGGTCTCCCTAATAAATGGTTCCTTTTATTGTTGGGGTTTCCACCACTTTTTTTTCTAGCTGCCCTTAATAGAAAAGGGAGCTTGGTGGAATTTTCTGATGGAATGTCAAAGGTATCATTAATGGCTTCTGACAAAACTTAGTCATGGTTTTGTCTTGGGTGGGTGACCCATGTGACACTGCGCTGTTGAGCATCCAATTCTTCATGAATATCAATAGCTTCCTCTGCTGGTGACCCCAGTGTGGTTCCTGGGCAAGTTCCTGAACTTTTATGGCTCATAGCTAGATCCTGTGTCCTTTTCAGTGGTAAGCCTTGGTTTTTAGGACTTTCAATCCAAATTCTTCTTCTTCATCTCTCTCTCTCTCTCTCTTTTTTTTGGCAAGATCGAGGATTGAACTCAGGCCCTTGCACTTGCCAGGGAAGTACTTATTCTACTGAGCCATCTCCCTGGCTCCCCCGAATTCTTCTTTGGATATGAAAGTTTATTAAAAGGCTCTGCTAGCCGGGCGTGGTGGCGCAGGCCTGTAATCCCAGCACTCGGGAGGCTGAGGCAGAAGGATTGTTGTGAGTTCGAGACCAGCCTGAGCTACAAAGTGAGTTTAAGGCCAGCCCGAACTGCATAGTGAGACCCTGTCTCAAAAAGACAAAAAAAAAAAAAAAAAAAAGGCTCTGCTTCCCCCCATAGCTGGTACTGGGAATCAAACCCATGCCTTTGAGCCAGTCAAGTACTCCACCACTAAGTTATTCCTAAACCCCAGAAGACTCTTTTGGTAATAATGTTTCCTGAGTGGACAAAGAGTTTATAGCTTCTTAAAGTATGCTGAGACTCAAATGCTTTTTTTTTCTTCAGTATTAAACTGAAAGTCTATGAGCTCGAAAATAATCGTTCACAGGCTTACGATGTAACCAATAAGTTGTTGCTAGGTGTTTATCAATTCACTTGTGTAAGCATTCTCTGGAGTCTGAGTAAATAACATTCTAAAGCCTTATTGACATGATGGTAATTTCATCATAATTTGTGTTTTCTCAAGACATACTGAAAGTTCACATCATAATTTTTAGGGTCTGAAATGTTGGAGGAAGGGAGCAGAGAATGTTGCAAGGAACTCTACCAATCACCAAATAATAAAAGCACAACTTACTCTAGCTAAAATGAAAAAAAGATATGTTAATAGGTCAGATTGTTCAGCTCTGTTTGCTTTTGCTTGGTCTCATATCAGCCAGGCTTGTTCCATGGGTTGGGAGAGGATTCTTGTCCTTGATTCATTAACAACTGGTCCTGAAGGCTTGTATGCTCAAGAAAGAGTTCATCACAAATCCATATGAAACTCCAAAGCAGAGTGAGAATTAATCAGCTTTAATGCTTGAGGCTACTCACAGGTCATAAAGCAGAAATGGTAATCTGATTGGTGAGTATAACCTATGCAATCAACCCCGGGAGGGGAAATAGGTGATGTCCTTTGATTACACTCCTACCACAGTCACATGGAATAAGGGGACAGTTTCTGAACAAAAAATGAGGCGATGAATAGATTAGTAATACTTGAAAGAAGGAGTTGCATATCTAAATCATATTTATAAGCCTCTCAGGCATTGTCCTGGAATTATTGTCTTTCCATACCTTAACTAGAATCACCAACTAAATATTTAAAGTTCAGGAGCATTAATGGGAGTATTATAATACTTGGAGAGGCAATGTTTTCTTTTATAGCCAATAGTAAGTGTTCATATTTAAGAAGAAAATGTCAGAAGGGGTGCTTCCAAAATAAAATGTCAAAATTCCTTTATAATGCAAATCTGAATTTGTTCTCTTTAAATCTGAAATAAAATGAAATGCATTGGCACCTATATATCCAGCATTGCCACAACCACCACCACCACCACCACCACCTCCAAACAGACACGGGGTACGAGGGATTTATCTCCCAGACATGAAGAATGTTCCTTTTTATACGTTTCTGTTTGTCTCTAATTCTTGTATATTTAGCAGGAACACCTTCTGTCGGGAGGGCTGTCCTTCAGACCTGGAGCTCTAGTGACTCGACTTTCGTCTCTCGGTTCCATTTCTCATCTTTGCTCTTTTCCCTGGTAATCAGTTCCTTCCCAGGTGTAAGTCAATCTGTGAGACACTCACATGCCTGTATTCCTCTCTCTATCAATCTCTTGATCTTTGTCTCTTCCGTCATTGCTCCTTGTTTTCTTAATTTTCCTACACATCTTCATTTTTTGAACTAAAAGTAAAAGCCGTATTATCGACTCTGGCTTTTTCTAAAGTGCAGATGTCATGAGTTTTATAATAATACCATGATAGCAAAAGTGTAAATTGACACAAATTATGTCACTTCTTCTGTGAAATACTCTCTTTAATAATGGGTACATTATCCCCATGGAATGGAGTAGGAGATCCATGTTAGTTTTATTTGGGAAAGTTCTTCATCCTTTGAATTAATTTCCAATGTTTGTGGTGTTCTTTATAATAAAAACTTTGATGGGATTCCTGCTATAGAAGCCAAAATATTCAGATACTTGTTCAAACACTTTTGCAGTTGAGGTATGGACATATGGGCCTGCACTGAAACAAATGTAGCTGCCTCCAATGTTGAATTGATAGCGAGAAACAAACAAACAAACAAACAGTCCCCCGCCCCCCAAAGAAGTAGAGAATTTGTTTCGCAGGCCAAAAAGCAAAGGTGGCTGGAGACCTCAGTTTTGAGGGCTTCCCTAAGTCTGTGTTGGTAGTTTTGGCATCAAATGTTTAAGGCTAGTGTCAGTAGGGATAAACCCCAGTATTCAGGCTCAGCCTCAGCTGCTTAGTTTGTGGCAATATTTGGCTGTGGTTCTGGCTGTGGTTTTGATTATTTCCTGGACTCTCTCCTCTTTGTCTTTTCTGAGTTTTGTTCTCCAGTGACACTCAGTGTTTCTGAGTATCATTCTCTTCTTGATGTTTCTATAAATACCAAACCCAACATTCCTGTAGTTGAGCCTGCTCATATTCTGGCAATAAATTCTCTGCTGTCTAATCAGCTACAGTGATTTTATATTAATGGAAATAAGGAACCATGATGGATACAGATATGTTGTTTTTAATTTTGTTTTGTAGATCCAACAAAGAACATGTAGCAAAAGTTTGGAAATGAGAGGTTCCTGGGTTGGTAAATTTATTAACAATGTAGTTTCCTTTATTCTTTCCAGTCTGCCATTTCTCCCATGATTTTGGGAGGGGACATAATTTTCACTAATTTATGCAAAAATAGTATCAGTAGTATGTTTTAGACAGCATGTTGATTCCTATTCTTGACCATTATGAGTAACTGGTACCACACCAAAAGCAGCTATAAGCCTGGGAAAGTCTGTGAGGCAGTTATTTTTAAGTGTGGTCTTTGAGAAATAGGAATTAAAACAAATGAACCTCACTTATTTTTCCTTTCTTTTTTCTTTTGCCTGAATACATATTCTTCTTCAGTGCAGGCTGGTGGATCTCAAATAATGGTATTGTTGAGCTAAGAAAACAGAGATCAGAAATCCAGACTCCTGAAGAAGCCTCTTAAGTAGTCCTGAGTAGAGCACTGGATAAGAGAGAGCTGGCCATAGGAGGTCCCTGAAGCTCACATGTGAATTTAGGACACTTCTCTGGCTGTGGGTTGGGCCATGCAGATCAGGGGTGAGGCCCCATGAGCCGTGATCCAGAGAGATGCAGCGCACATGGCACTGAGCTGTGGCAACACAGGCCATGTGGTGTAGAGCTGTTGGAATTCTGGATCCCAGGAGAAAGAAAGATCTTAGAGGTTAGGGTGAGATCTAGAAAAGCCTCCCTTTAGGCAGAAATCAAGTCTATCTGTTCTGCCCTGCAAAAAAAGAAATACATAAATAAATACCCAACACAATGACAGCTGTGTTAAGAATAAAATCAAGCACAAGTTAATCACAAGAATCTATCAGTAATTTCGTTGTCTGAGGGGGCAAACTCATTCTGTTTTAAAGAATGATGATGTCATCCAGATGTCCTACAATGTAGTTTCCCAATATCCAGCATATAGTTAAACATTCACAGCACATAAAGAAAAAAAAAATTGAATCCATGCTCAGAGGGTAAATGCAATAGGAAAAGATCACAAGATGACCCAGACACTGGAGTGAGTGGACAAAGATTTTTATAGAAGTGATTACCACTATAAATCTGATGACCACAAGGAAGAGATGCATGATCTTGACTCTCAGGCTCTGCTGCATCCTCTTTCTCGTTAGTGCCTACTGTGGTGAAGCTTCCTCTGGGCACAGGAATAGCAGGATGAAAAGCAAGGAAGTGAGGAGTGGGCAAAGCTGCATTTCTGCCCCTCAGGCTGCATTGCCAGGAGTGCCTGCCACAAGCACCCAGAGTCCACCTTGCCTGTGCCTCCAAGTTTTTCAGCCATGTCATTGGAAGGCCCAAGGCTGTGTGGACCAACAGGAGCCTAGCCATACAGCTCCAAGCAAACCCCAGCATAATGCATCTTCCCTCAGCTGCAAGTTTATGGAGTATAGGAACTGTACATATCACTTATAGGGACTGCTCAGTACACAGTTGCTAAGTGAGTAAACAAATACTAACCGTATAAAGTATTTTACCAGGTCTGAACTTTCAAAAACACGTACAGTGCTTCCCAGAAGCCACCACAATTCACTAACACTCTCTTACCTAAACCCTAAGCTCGCTCAGAAGAGTGTGAAACTTCACCCAGAAGGTCCTTTAACATTTCCACCCTAATGTCGAGACTTTTTTCCTGAAGTTCTTCAAGAGATAAAGTATGGCGGATGCCAAGGGAAAAGTGAGTATTTTCCCACGACTTCCGTTCTAACTCCTGATTTCAACCATCACAGAATAACTGTCCTTAAACTTGCCCTGTCACTAAAAGCAGCTATAGACATGAATGCATCCGTGAGGCAGTTATTTTCAAGCCTTGAGTAAGAGGCATAGGAGTGAGGTCCATAAAATTGAGAATCCTGATAGATGAGCCTCTCTATTTTTTTTCCAGCACGAACAGGAGAAAGATAGAGAATGGTCGCTCTTTTAGTAAAGAAACAGCAAAAAAGAGATGCCCTTCCCCCTCTTCAAGTCACTTCTTCTAAAAACATCATCTCATCATCAGTGGTGCTAAAAGATAAAGAACAAATTATACCCTATCTTTAGCTTAGAGAGAGCAATCCTGGGATCGATGTGGGTAACAGGTAGAGACAACCCCCCCCTTCCCCGGCCCTGTCCTCATCTCTCTTTTACTCCCTCTCACTCTCCTTTTTTTTCTGAAAACCCTACTTAGGGTTTATAGGGGCTGTCAGAGCTGGGCATGCCCATGGGCTGCAGGCAAATCTTGTTTGCAAACAGGAAGCTGCAGGAATTCTCTCTTAGTGGTGTTTTCACTCTTTATATGAGCTTAATCCTGGGGATTAACAAATGGATCACCTGGAGACCTCCTCTCACTATGAAAAAATAGACAAGTTGAAGCAAGAACAGCCCCTGAAGTGTCTCATTCTGCTGGAAGTGAAGAATACAGCACCTACCAGCCATTGGGCAAGGTGTGCCTCCAGGAAGGGCCAGGCCTGGGGAATACAGCCTCGTTCCCCGATGCCTCTGACGCTGCCAACTTCACCAGTCCCCTCCTCTCTACTCACTCTTGACTCTGCCTTGCAGCCCCACGAGCTAACTCTCCCTGGCCCTATCAAGTCTTTGAATTTCCCTTATCCTTTCTCATTTATCAGGCCCCTCATTTCTCTGTCCCTCTCCTGTCTTCTGCGGACTCCACTTGGAGTCTGTCCTCTCCCTGCTGTGTCGTGTTACATGGAGTGTTCAGGGGCGTTGTCTACAAGTGAGACTTGAGTCAAGGATTCATGGTTAGGTGATTTTTAATAGCAAGATACTTTCAGAAAAAAAGGGGATAGGAGAGAAGCAGGAAAGACCAGATGAAAAAAAGACAAAAACAATATCTTACCTGGACACTAACTTCAGCCTGGTCCCCTGGACACTTCTGCAAACCCCTCACTCCCACCGGGGTTCTGTCTTGAGCTGAAGGGTCCAGTATATCGTGCCTTCGTGCCAGTCATGTGTTGGTCACTGGCTGGCCAAAGGACAACCTCTTGGATGAGGTGGTCCCCAGTTACCTGGGGCAAATGCACATAGAAGAGGGTGGCTGTGGGTGCAGATGGGCCTCCTGAGGAGAGCCCAGGGGCACCTGAGGCATCTGCTAGATGTGCAAGTCACAGAAGAGGCCGTAGGTTAGTCTCAGCACACACCAGGCCATGAAGCAATCAAAGCCGAGGATAGCTAAAGAAAGAGAAAAGGACTGGCAACTCTGCCCAAGGAGCCATGCCCAGCATGTGGCCCATTATGCGTAAGTACAGACAATTTATCACTACTTTGGGTAAAGCAGCTCCTCTCTCTCCTTCAACTCCATACTCTCTTATTTTCATTTTTTTCTTTTTTATTTGTCTTCAATATTGAGAATTTTATTGGTTGTGTTGATTCACTTTGTCACACAATTCTTAACACACATACCAAAAAAAAGCCATGTATTGTTTTTCAGTTGTTCCAGTGACTTGCCAGGTTCAAATTTAGAGGCAAATTTTCTGTAAGAGGATTAAGCACCAGTATCCTCAAATGCTGACAAAGTGTTACTTAAGTCTCACCAAATCACGATTTTGTATCACATACACTATATATTCAAATTTTTTATCTTTCACAGCACAAAACCCTAGTCCTCCATTCTGTGTGATTCGAAAATTTTCTTTCAAATATTTCTAGGCTTTTCCAGAGAAGGTACCATTCTTCTGGCTACTGTTATTTCACCAGAGCCAAGACTCAGGCAAAGACCTATTCCTATGTGTCCCACTAGTAATTATTTATCTTTCTTGTTTCAAAAATGTGAGCCTCTAGCCCCTGAGACTGGCCAGAGACAGTGCGGCCCACTCCGACATCCTGCTCCATCCCGCCCGCGCCCGCCCAGCCCCAGAGACCGGCCAGAGACAGCGTGGCCGACTCCACCATCCTCCTCCATCCTGCCCACGCCCGCCCAGCCAGAGACCACCCTGAGACAGTGACTGACTCCAGCGGCCTCATGGTTCGCATGCCAAGCTCGCCCAGCGAGAGCGAATTTACAGGACTCACCAGGCTTCCCAGATCAGTGAGAGTGTGGTGAGTCTGTGGGATAGCCTTTGGCTTCTTCCCACGCGCGCTACACGGATCCCTGTCCCCAACTCCTCCAAGCCAGTGACTGGCCTGAAACCTCAGGACCCACTCACCAACACCTCCCCGGTTCCCCTGACCTAAACCCAATGATTGAGTTGGAATTTCCCCGATTCTCTGGGCATCAAAGGTCAGTGAGTGTAGAACCTCAGGCCCGTCGTGCCTGAGATACATTTCCCAGGAATTAAGCTGCCCGTCACCTCCCGTGGCCCGGTGACAGCTCCAGGTACATTGTGCCAGAGAAACATTTCCAGGTGATTACTGGTCCCACCCCACAGCCCCAGACCCAGTACAGATTGGCCTGGAGTGAGAACTCCAAGGCTGCCACACCGGAGGGACATTTCTCAGCAATCCACAGTCCCACGCTATGGATCGAAACCCAGCACAGCCTGGCCTGTGAGTGAGGGCGCCAGGCCCACTGCACCAGAGGGACCTTT
>PVKA01033434.1:0-24399 GCA_004027165.1 Ctenomys sociabilis
GCTATACAAAATATAGAAGTCATATTCAGCATATAATTTGTGCTCAGCACTCTACTAAGTACTGGTATTTAACAGTCAGGCAACAAATAGACATAGTCTTGACCTTCTGAC
The DNA here is from genome assembly GCA_004027165.1 of Ctenomys sociabilis. Taxonomy (NCBI): domain Eukaryota; kingdom Metazoa; phylum Chordata; class Mammalia; order Rodentia; family Ctenomyidae; genus Ctenomys; species Ctenomys sociabilis. The sequence goes on from PVKA01033434.1 coordinate 112, forward strand.
ATTCTCTCAAATAGACATAGTCTTGGCCTTCTGGCATTCTCTCTCTGTCTCTGTCTTTCTCTGTCTCTGTCTCTGTCTCTCTCTCTCTCTGTCTCTCTCTTTCTCTCTCTGCATTTGTTTCTGTGTGTTTTTTGTTTTTTGTCTTTTTTTTGACCTTCTTTTGCTTAAGATTTGCTTTGCTTAAGATTCCTCTCTTGCGTCCAATGAAGTTGATATTCATGGTTGCACAGGCGCCGTAGGGTACTAGGAATCCACAGAGCAGAGCCAATGAGCAAGGACGTGTGCCACACGGGTTTCAGCTGTGGTAAATGCATCCTTGTGGAAGCTTCCTAAAGCCAGGAAAAGGCAGCAGTACAAGATGGCTCAATCAGTGCCACATAGTGAAATTAAACGTTGGACTAGGGTGGATAGCACAGTGAATTAAAGAACCACAGTACACGGCTTCACAGTTCTTTTTTTCTTTTTTTTTCATTATTTAATTAATTATTTTTGTCAACATTGTTTTTGCACCAAGAATTGAACTCAGGACCTCATATTTTATTAACTCTTGCATCATGATTTAACTTTTACCTGAAATCATAACAGGTATTTAAGGGTTCTAACAAAGTAAAAGAAATTTCCCACAATAATATTTCAAGAAATAGTGAAATATATTCTTCAGTTTCAGAGTTTCCCTTTTTCTTTTGGCCAGCTCAGCCTGCCCTAGGGGTGGGGCTGGCAGGGCATATGGTGCTGGGGATTGAACTGCAGTCCCCTGCACCTGCCTAAACCTGCCTAAGCAGGTGCTTTAAACTGCTGAGCTATTTCACTGGCCCCTAGAGTTTTCCTATGATTCGATCAATAGTAATTAAATTGAACTATGTGGTAGTCATTGCTGATAGGAACTGTAAGTACTAATAAAGATGAGTAAGACTGGGCTGTAGCTCGGCAGATTAAAGTACCTGCTTAGGCAGGCACAGAGACCAGGGTTTGATCCCTGGTGTGCTGTGCTGGCCCCGCCCCTGTCCCCGGGGTGCCCTGAGACAGTGACTGAGACTGGGCATAGCAGTGCACGCCTTTAATCCCAGTGCTTGGGAGCCAGAAAACAAGAGGACCACTACAAGTCCCATCTGTGCAGTGAGACCCTGTAGACCCTGTACTAAACACATGAAAAAAAGAGGAATACTGTTTTATTCCTAGAAACTCTTAGATTATTTTCAGTTTTTGTTCCTGTGTGTTTGTAGTACATAGTAATGCCATTCCTCTTGAGGAGTTGGCACCTATAGATGACACATCTTACTCTTTCTTCTTTTTATCCCCTTCCCCTCTCCTCATTCCTCCCTTATTCTCTTGGTCCTCTGTCCCTTTTGCAAAATAAAAGTAAACTGTAGCCCTTTTAGATAGTAATCTAATATTCATTTTCATCTTTATTTATGCTTCAGATTTCTCATATAAAGTAAACCATGTGATATTTAATCATCTCCAGATGTATCCATTTTACTACAAATGAGTCAAGTTTATCCTTCTTTATGGCAGACTAGTACTTCATCATGTATAATTGTGTGTAAACACATTTTCTTCATCCATTCATCTACTGTTGAACATAGAGACCACTTCCAGGATTCACTATTATGAATTTCTCTGCTATAAACAAGAGTATAAATATAATACAAGAGAGTTCTGCAATATAATTTATCACTTGGGGGGGTACCTAGAAGAAGAATAGTTAGGTCAAATGAAATTCATTCAGTCACAGAATGGAAAACAATATTCCATGCAGCAGGAACTCCAATGCCAGGAGGAATAACTATGATTTTTAAACACGGTGGACTTCAACCCAACCCATCAGAAAATGCAAAAAATATCACTGTATATTGTTTAAGTGAGCATTCAATAGGAGATACAATTATAAGCATATATGCCCTGAGCACGGCACACACATCTGCATCAAACAAACACTACTGAATATAGAAGATCAGATGACCATCAACACAGTTCTATAGAGGGGTACTCAATTCCTCCACTGTAACAAATATATAATTTTACTCTGATGTTGGATGCTATCACGTAAAGGTAACTATTACATGCACAGCTATGGCCCCATTCTCCCCATAGTTCTGTCTATACCTTAGTTTAATCCTTTAGTCTACTCTATTGTCTACTGCCAGAAGATCATTCCTAATAAAACTTTCATCAAATCATTCTTCTTTATAAAACCCTCTTGTGATTACAAATCACTATGTGGATGAGATTCATATACTTGGCTTGTCCACTACCGTTTGGCCACTGCCTACTTCTCACAGCTCACCTCTTGCTGTTTCTCCATCCACTCAGGAAACCCTTTGCAGTAGTTTTCTCCAGCTCATCCTCTGTATTGGTTTTATCACCTTTAAACCTTCAGTCAGCCTTTCTTGGGCTTGTAATACTCTTTACCATTTGCGTCACTTGCTGACTGATTCCTTCTTATCTTACAGCCCTTCCTTATATATCACTTTGCAGGGGACTTTTTTCTGACCTATCAAGATTCTTTTGAGCCCCAACTCTTCTCCTCTGTGCAGATAACACTGAGTATTAGATTACTGCTCCCTCTTCTGGGAAGGGCACCAGTACTCTCTAGCTTGGTGCAGACATGCATTCAGCCAAGTGCCTCACAATGACCTATGAATGAATGAGCGGACACAGTAATGAATGAGTATTTAATGCAGCAAACAATGTCTTCAAACTGAAAATTGAAACTGAGATTAGGGAGCAATTTATTCTACCCAGGGAATGGTAGAAATGTCTGAAGGAAAATGATATGAAATAATGCTTGATCTGGATTTAAATAATGGATAGAAAAGATTTCCACGGAGTTGACTTCCTTTTGAGGAAGTAAAAAATCCTCTTGAGCAAAATTGAAGGTTTGCACTGTAGGTTGTTTCTGGCTAAGTGTTGCTTGCTTTAGATCTCAACTAGATATTATTTCCACAAAGCCTGCCTAATATTTCTTTTAAAGGGGCTCCATATCTCTTGCGTGTGTGTGTGTTGAGAACACTTTCCAACTCTGTACAATGAAGTGTAGGAAGGTTTAAACCTGAGACCTAAAAAACAATCCATCAGAAATAGTAACTTTCCATTGTTTTTCCTGCATTTGCATAGACTCTCTTCATGCAAAAAACTGAATAGGTTAACATCAAAAATGTTGTGATAGGTGCCAGGGAGATAACTCAGTAGAATAATTGCCTGCCTAGCAAGTGCAGGGTCCTGAGTTCAATCCTTGGTACCACAAAAAAAAAATGTTGTGATAATCATGATTTAAAAAGACAGTGATTTGGTGGAAGAATAAGAAAAGAGAAACATAAAGGAGACATACAAGCTTTCATCTTACAGTCCTGAAGACCTTGAGTGTCAGTATTTCAGATTATTTTCCACTAGCAGAGGTATAAGGATTAAAAACCTCTTGGCTGAGTAAATTCTTATTAATCCAGGGTAGTGTCCTTGTGGCAACACCACTGCATCTCCTGTGTAGAGAGAAAGTAGAAGTCCAGGGTAAGACCGTTTAAACAGAAGCCTCTCACCTTTCTGTGAATCACTTTATAAAATTCATCAATGTACAGCGAGACATTTTTCTTTCATAGAGAAGGGCTTGAGAAGGATAACAGGCCTCTGCCATTCACCAAGGATAAAGTATGCAAGTTTAATTCACACATTTCAAGCAACAACAGTGTCATACTCAAGAGAATCCTCCTTGGAAAAGAAGGAAGGCTTAGTCAAACTTCCCAAATATTAATTTTGGGAAACTGTTGGATCATTTAGCTTTCTGAATGTGAGTTCCAGCTACTTAATACAGTGGTTGCTTTTAAGTCATAGCTCAGTGACAACAGTCTTATTGGAAACCCTGAGATTAATAAGATTGTATTCAGTGTCTAGCTTGGGGCAGAACCAGCTACTCAGCCACGACCCCTGGGAATACCAGTCATGTCACTTCAGGTCATATTTCCCCAGCAGCAGAAGCATAATTTCTTTTGCCATGTTAAAGATCTGCTCTGCCCCTTTCTTTTTTCACACAAAGGGGTGATAAATGTGTGTTTTCCACCCTTTCTGTTTCACTGATGTTTAAAGGATGGTTATATTCTTGAAAATCTATGACAATACTACTACTAATAATTTGCCATATCATTTTGCACTAGTTCCTTGATTGAGCCCAGTAATGGACATATATACATCTCCCCATTTTACCAGAAGGGGACAGAGCATTATAGGGCTTAAATAACTTCCCAAGAACACACAGTTGGGAAATGCAGTTCTAAGTCAGAATTTCTGATTTCAAATTCCAAGCTCTTGACCCTACTTTCTACTGTTCTATTTCTCAAAACCCAGGCTGATGCTTCAGTCCTGTGCCACATCTGGAGTTTCCTGGCACTGGTATACAAATCCTGCTGTCTTTTTAGGGTAGTAAAGAGGCTTCAAAATGCAGCAGATGTACATTTGAGTTGTAGCTCTACAATTTTGCAACAGTAGTACTTTCCAAGTTATTTAACTTCTCTGATACCCAATTTCCCTATCTAAGGAACAGTAAAAGTGAACTTCAGAAAGGCTGAGTTGGAAAACCTCAAAGAGTTGGTGCTTAGCACTGTATGTGGCCCAGAAAAAGAGGACGTGTCTTTCAGGTCAGCGCCCATGTCAGCTTTTTCAGTCCACGATGCCCCCAGCTGTTACTACTCATTGTTTACTAGAATTTGCTTTCTCTTTGCAGACACTTGTCTGCTCTAACTCACTGGAAGCTGCTAAAGGGTATGAATGATATTTTTGTCATCTACAGAAAAGCCAACTTTAGCATATAGTGAAACAATTCTTTGATCAAATATGTGGCCACATTTCTGATAAAATAATTGTGGGATAAAATGTGGTTGGTGCTCATTTAGGTAGCAATAGGCTCAAACTGCAGCCATACAGAGAAGGTATTCATGGATGCTGTGCAAGAGTGACATGCAAACTCGTGAATCATACCATATTTTTAACAAACGCAGTTGAACATCAAAATATTAGAAATTCTGGGATATTTTTACTTTCCTAACAGACTGGAACTTAATTTATAATCTAAGATCAATGGCATAGATTCATCATAATTAAATATTTATAAATGAGTCACTATAGTTTTCTAATTTCTTGCTTTTATTCTTGAAATGTGTGTCACTAGAAAAAATACTGTTGCCCCCAATAACCAAGATATGGAAACAACTCAAGAGTCCATTCTCAGGCTAACAAAAAAAGAAAATGTGATATAAGAAATGCTGGATTGCTGCTGTAAACTTGCCACAGGGAACTCACAGGACAAGAAAGCTTGTGTAGTTTTAAAGACATTAATTTGCATAAAAGAACTTGCTCTGCTAAGAAGTGCAGTGTTTGACTTGGCACTTTAATGGTTTATAGAGTGAAAATTATCACTAAAATAATGTATGACTCTAACACAAATATTAATTTATAGAATTAAAGAGTACTCTATTACTTGCCAAAGGTTTTGTGATTAAATAATGGTACTACTTTCCAGAAAAGACAGTAAGGACGTCTTGTCATTTCCAGTAACATAGATGAACATGTAGGATGTTATTTTAGATTAGATACATGAGGTGTAGAAAAACAGTACTGTACTATGTCACTTATATGTAAAATATAAAATGTTAAAGTCACAGAAACACAAAGGAGAGTGGAGACTGCCATAGGCTGGGATGGAGGTGCGAGTAAGGGTAAAATATATTGGTCAAAAAGTAAGAAAAAAAATTGAGTTAGATTCAGAATAAATGCTGGAGATCTGCTACATAACTTGGTGAATACAGTTAATACCAAGTGTACTTGAAAACTGCTGAGAGAGTGGATTTTAAGTGTGCATAGTACAATGAGGTGAATCCATAAGGGAATGTGTTTGTGAATTACCTTAATGCACCTATTCCATGGTGAGTATGCATTCTGACATAAAAGACTATATAGCATAGATATTCATAATTTTGTCAACTTGAAAAGAATAAGAACCCTGAACGCATATGATTTTTGCACATCCCCTAAAACTTTCATACAGTCGAAGCATCTTGAGGCCTGTTCATTCCCTCCACCTTGTGGGCACCAATGTGTTGTGCACAAATTAAGAACAGCACTTATATTCATTAACTGTAAAACACTCCAGTGCCATAGCCCTATCTATCCCTTTGACCCCATTTGATGGTAAGTTTGAGTCCTAGAGAATTATATGGCATCGCTTCTCAGCCATTTGGCTAAGATCAAGTAAAGAGTAGGATGGGGTCAGAAGGGAAGGGTAAAATTCACACCTTTGATACCTCGCCATGTGGCCAAGGCTTACCAATGCCCGACATACAGCTGTGAGAAGGAAATTGAGAGCTCTTCTAGCATCTTTTCAAATGATTTCACATTGCAAAGCTCCCACAGGGATCAGTTTTTAGCTGAGCAAGGCTTCTCTCCCTCCTCCACTTATATGCTGCTTTGGACGTCACCAATGATAAGGACTGTCTAGAAACAACATGTGTGAGTGGTGATCGCTGCAAGGACTCTCCTTTGCGCTCTTTCACATGGTCCCTGGGGGACTGATGTCCCTCTCCATGCAGGCAGCTCCTGTTGAAGCCTGACTTTAAGCCTCTTATGCAAAGGCAGCAAAGTACCCGCCAGATGATGGCAGAAGCAAAATGTAGTTGGTTCGTGCAATGTAATACACATAACAACACAAAGGGGTCTTGAAAACATTATGCTAACATAGAAGGAACTTCTCACCAAAAATATTGCATGAATGTTAATGTGAAATTTCCATAAGAGACAATCCATTATGACAAAAAGTTGATTAACACTAGCCTGGGGCTGTGAGAGTTTGGTGAGTACTAGGAAATAACACTCCTATCACTCAGAGATAGGAGTGTTTCCTTCTGAGATGTTAGAAAATTTCTGAAACCAATTGTGATGATATAGAGAACCCCTCCTGGTCCTCATCTTGGTCCAGAAAGTTTATATTTGTAACCCCATGGATAAGTTACCAGAATCCTGTTGACTGCAATCTACCACTTCCAGTGCAACCCATGGCAAGAATAATGACAGTAAGCATATTTATAGTATGAGGAGTAGAGGGATCCTAAGTCTGCCATGGTGACGCTTTCTACAACAAAGGCCCCAACCAAGGGTTGAACTCAGGTTTTATGCAGTCTTGAAGGAGGAGTGGCTTAAGGATGAATGACTGAGAATGGCAGGAAGTAGATGAGTGCTGTGAGCTGGGCTAGGTAGGAGGCCTGCATTTAGCCCTGCAATATGCAGAGAGAAGGATATGCAGAAAGTAATCTGCATTGCACAATGAAGATAGTATCTAATATTTTTGGGTCCAGTGCTTCAGCTCTGATATGTAATCTTTCAAGCCCCAGACAGTCATAGCCACCATATCAAGGCTCAATCCCAACCAACGCATGGAGCATTGGCTTTTCATCCCATCTTGACCTGGTTCATACTAAAGAGCAGTAGGTGTGGATTATAGGGGAAATACGCATGCCTTCTTCGAAGACTACCTCCAGCACCTCAGCTAGACCAATATTATTGCTTAAAACTAACTGAAGCAGTAAGGAAAAGTCCTTGCCAATTCTGTACAAATCAATACATGGAAATAGAGTCAAGCACAGCCAAAATGGAAACAACTGCTCTTCTTCAAGGACAGCTGCCCAGGTGGTCCTCCATATGATGATGGTTGACCCTGAATATGTACAAAAACCACTGGCCTGCATACCTTGAAAGGTGTTTTATTGTATACAAATTTTATCTTTACAAAGCTGTCCAATATAAAGGAATAAAAGGCTACACATTAAGCCAAAAAAAACTGTAGCAAAATGAGAAAGCAAGAATCATGAGCTAGGTAGGAACCCACAACAACTGGAAAAGGTTATGGAAAGTTCTCCACCATCAAATGGTGCTTACGACCTTCATTTATAGAGTTGTCTGCCTTAAATTATTCATAAGCTAATTTGTATAGTGCATTTGCTCTCCTAAATTTGTATCTAATGTTTTCACTCCTTCCTTTTCTTAGCATTCATGGGATTGAGCTTATGATACTTCCTCACACAAAAAATACATGAAGCCAGCTATATAAGAATACATTCTTCACAAAAGAATGTATAAACTAAAATTTATAAACTAAAATGCAAACTATATGTATTTATACTGGCTTTGCATATTTTGGTTGCAAGCAATTCCATGAGTCGGTACTCACTTATTCATTATCTGTACTGTGACAGAAGAGTGTTCAAACCAGTAGAAATAAGCCATGACTCTGTCCGTGTCTCCACCTGCCAAAGCTGTCACCTCCTCTCCTCTCTAGAGCTGTGTTAACTCTCCTGTGGACCCCTGGGAAAGTCTAGCTGATTTCTTCCAGTGGTCCCTCCCTCCCTACTAACTCATCAGCAATGAGATAATGGAGACAAATGTTTCCTTCTAAACTGCAGTACGACACAGTACAGCCCATGGGATAAGGGCATGGGTCCCAGACTGCGTGGATTTGAGTGTGCACTTTCTTGCCTACCAACATGACTAACTTGGGAAAGTTACTCTAGTTTGAATGATTTTTTTTCCTGAAATTTTGTGAAAAAATTACCATGTAGTGCAATGACAGATGCATGACAATCAGCGTGCTACTGCCCACTCTGTGATGATAATTATTACTGATACACTTACATTTGAATGCTTCTGTGTTTCCCCACTTCTATAGAGCCAAGTGCAATTCCCATCCTATCATATAAGACCCTTCGAAATCTGACCCTAACCCGTCTTTCCCATGTTTACAGCCTTTTCTAAATACACCAGGCAAATCTGTGGCAGCAGTTTTTTGCTCAAACTCTTTCCTATTTGTTCCAAGTGCCCATATAGAAAAGCCCATTCTTTATTCACAAAGACACATAACTAGGAGAACTATGGCATAGCTATGAGGCTTTTCCTCCGCTCTCTTTTCCTCTGTGTTCCAACAGTATGTTAGAGGCCAGAAAGAAATTAATCAACACAAAGCTTTATCTAAAAGGTAAAACAGACAGGATTTACAGTAAATTGAAGAGAAGATCAAAAGAATAAAGTGGAAGAAATGACAACTTCTAAGATTGCATCCAGATCTGTAACTGTTGACAGTATCATTTAATGTTGTGGGAAAACCCAGGGAAAGCAAGACTTCAGAGAATTTGACATTTGCATTAGCTGAACCAGGTGTGAGATGCTAATTAAATATTGAAGCTGGTTTAACAAATTAGCAGTGGAATTTACATTATGAGTCTGGGGTAAGGGTAGGAAACTAAGGCTGTGGATATAAAACTGGGGATTATAGATGATGTTTTTGGAGGATAGTTGGAGAAGTCCAGGGAAATGCAGCATTTAAAGAGCAACTGAAGGAAGAGAAATCCATTAGACATATATGTGAATTTACATACCCAGGACTACTTGGGATTACATACTGTCTTATTTATCTTTATGCCCATTGATGTTTGTCACACGAATGTTTGATAAATGCTTGCTGAAGTCATTTCAATATTAAAATCAAATGGCTTGTTCAGTCTCCCTACCCTGCACTGTAAAGACTAGGCAAGATGTGCAAAGCATGCGTGCACGTCAACTGCACCACTCCATGATCTAGCAGAAGGTAGGATGTGCTGGACAAGTCCACGAGTGCTCTGGACAGCCCCACCCCCCCCTCTGTTCTTGGATTTCTCTACCTTCGTGCCCCCAGGGCCACACTCCAAAGGCCACACTGCAGTGCTTGGGGGGTGGCACACTGACACGGTCTCAGCACAGTCCTCAAAGCTAAGCAAAATCTGAAGAAAGCAGCAGCTGCAGGGACATCTAGGTGGTCAGCTGGAGCTCACCCTAGTTCTGCAGTGTCATGTAGGAAACTCTCTCCAGCATCTTGTGCTTTTCCCATGGAGCTGAATGGCTTAGTATCCAGTTTTCTGACCTCTGTCCTTTGCATCTTCCTTCACTTGGACAAATTGGTGGCCTCCTATCTATTCTTCCTGTGTCCAACCTCTCGCACACGGTGCCACCCAGACATTCACGCACATTGCTGCCCTATTAGGACACCCCCCAACTTCAGTATACTCCTTACTACAAGATCCTAAGCTTGAACTTCTAGGTGTGTCCTCACCAGAATTTCCAGGAAATTTTCCCAACATTAGTGCCTACTAGCCTTATCTGGGAGGTGGTTATTAATAAGTCATTCCCCCCCAAAAAAACAGTCATTCTGACTGCTCTCTGTCAGGTCTCAATGTCTGACATTTTCTTTTCCTTTTAAATTTTTTTTGACAATTTCTTTGCCCACGTTACTCTGTGTGTTTCTCCATGGTAACATCCTGCCCACTCCTCAGGTACCAGGCCAGTGTCCCCTTTCTTGAGGAGGGAAGGGCTTCCTTCTTCACTACAGGCTGAAACAAAGGTACTTACCAGTACTTGTAGGACAATTAGTGTGCATTTAAAAAAACAAAAAACAAAAAACACATATCTGAAATATGATGGTGATGAGGTTGATAGAGTGATGGAGAAGAAGAGGGAGAGGAGGATTCATTTTTCTGTCCTGGAATCCAGAACAATTAAAATTTAAACATATTGCACTAGCAAAACATATGGAAGGACCTATAATAATTTTAACTGAAGGGCTGTATCAATAACTCAGTTCACCCAGGAATCCTCCTATGGCTAATCACCATTTCCCACAGTTTAGCCATTGCATAATGGTGTCTGCATATTCTGGGTTTCCTTACGCTCTTGGTATTAGGAGGTGCTACCCAGGGGACATTTTTATCCACTGTACATTTTATGATCAGAGTGATGTGTAGGAGTTAAGAAATGACAAGTAGGCAGGATTCAGGCAAAAAAAAAAAAAAGCACTCCAGGGTGTGAGAAATAGGGGCATAGGTAAAGGAATCTAAATTTCAAGCAGGGAGTTGACATTATCACATGAAGCATTTGAAAGAAATTGTTGTACATTTGGTGTCAAGCACAGAGGAAACGCTGGTGAGAGGAGAGCCTCGGAGCAAGCACATGCATGGCACACGTGCTGAGCACAGGCTGGCTGCTCTCTTTACCCAATAGTCACTGCTGTCTCTGCCTCTTCTCAGGGCTTCCAGGGCAGCTGAGGACACCTTACCAAGGAGCACCACGCAGTAGATGCTGAAACACCGCGCTCCAGGATAAGAACCAGTAACATGGCAGCACCCATTTGAAAGGATTAAAAACCAACAGACTCCATTTAGAAAGAAACAATGTCCAAGAAAGGGCGAAATAAGGGCGAGAAGCCCGAGGCACTCATTGTCGCCCTTCAAGCTGCCAATGAAGACCTCAGGACCAAGCTCACAGACATTCAGATAGAGCTGCACCAAGAGAAGTCCAAGGTGAGTGAGGGCTCCCCACCTTGGCCTTGGCTTTGAGCAGCCCCAACTATATCCACACCCAGCACCACCTGCCAGGCCAGCCCCTGAGCCAGAGGGCAGCAGCCCCTGTACACACGGAGATTCTCTTGTGCTTGGCTTGAACACAGCACACCCAGACAGTAAGTTAAGTGTGCTCACTAGAGAGATCCCTGCCTCCTTAGGAAGTCTAGTCTAGGAAATTAGATATGAAAATTGAGACAACAGCTGTGGCCTCCATTACCTCCCAGCCCCTCATGGATGCACCACCTGGAACAAGTTGCATTCTTCCTCTTTATAGGCTTACAACATTCAAAGCCATCCTTTAAGGATATATCCCAATATGTCATATTGTGTCACTGCACCATTGAATACATTCCAGGAGGTCCCCATCCTCTTCTCTTCCCTTGAATTTCTGTGAATGCTGGTCCAGGCATTCGCTGAATCAGGAGAGACATACCCAGGGCAGTGCGGCTCTGTGCTCTTATTACTTCCCCCAGTAGCCTCCTCTTGCTTCCCTCACCTCCTACAGGCGGCAGCCGAAGTATCACCCATCTGGTCATAGTTTCTAAGACAGACCACTTCTCCAAGTGCAAGTTCCTCTCCCATAGCCTATCTATCTATCTATCTATCTATCTATCTATCTGTCATCTATCATCTATCTATCTACTTATCTATCTATGTTGTTTGTTTAGGGTTTATCTTTCTCAAGTCAAGTGTAATTTCTGGGACAGCAGGACCTATCTTACTTGTTATTGTTCAGAGCCTAAGTATTTCTAGAAGCTAAAAACTCAGAATTTGCTTGTTGAATAAATACAGAAATGAATTAATGATGGTTTATTCCTTACACTCAAGTTCCTTTATCAATAAAAGTAGCCACTATCCCATAAGTGTGTGATGAGTTGTAAATCAGATGAGTACATAAAGTACTGTATTCATAAGGATTAAATGAGAAAGTTGTTAGCAGGTGCTAAAGAAATGCCTGACACATAGCCAACTCAAAAATTTTCATATTAATATTCTTTCTAATATTCTCTGGAACTAATTGTTAATAAAAATCACTTTGTTTCTCTGAGTCTCATCAAATAAATAGATTTGATGAGACTTACCAAGATAATGTAAGCAGTAAGTATAGTCATGACCAGGAAATCATTTTTAGGTACTCAACATACATAAGATACTTTTTATTCCTAGCAAACGAGGGGCAACTATGTCAGCATAAACTTATTTTGTTTGCATAACTCTCTGGAAAGTAACATTCTTGATCAGCAGATGGTAGGAAAAACTTATTCCACAGTTTTTCCTCCTCCTTCTTGTTCAATATCACTATTTCTCCTTAGTCCACAATAATCATAAATGGATATTCAGCAGGTGAAGCCTCATGCTTCCTGTTTAAGCTGATCCTTGACATTGGATAAATAGACTTCAATGTGAAGTTTCTTGGGTTTCATGAAGAAAGAAAATTCATCCATTTGACAGTCATAAATCCTGAGAATTATCTGCATTTCTTCTTGAAGACAAATTTAAGTATTTCAAAATCTCCACCTGTGACTCAATTGGCTGTCTGTTTCTGCAAAACTGTGTCATAGAATAACCAGGGGAGCTGGTGAAAATGCAGATACCTGGGCCCACAAGCATTCTGATCAAGTAGGTGGGTGAGGACAAGAACTTGTGTTTCTGTGAAGCAGCCCAGTAAACTCAGCTGCAGGGATGCTGTGCACCACTGAAAGATTCCTTCTGGCTATTTCCACCCATAGAGGTTTTACTTTCCTATTGGGAAACATAACATCTGAGGGAGGCAGTCTCCTGTAATTTTCACAACAACAGGATGATAAATTGCATTCATAGGAAGAGGACTGCTGATTTAGAAACTGGTGTCCATAAAGCATTACGGTGTGGCAGAAAACAAATGCATGACACCTCAAAGTCGGAGGAGCCCCAATTGTCCCATTGTTGTCAGTTTTCAGTGTGCTCAAGCCTTTTAAATGTGTTACTCTCAAGCTGAAGGAGGCGTCTGTCTAGGGCTTGGCCCTGGTATCTAAGCCAGCAGGCAAGTGTAATCTTCCCCTCCTCTGACAAGACGCTGGCACAGGCTCCTGAATAAGCCTCAGCCTGCCTGCTCCTCACTTTATTCTTCCTTCTCCCCCTTTCTGTGGTTAATGACAGTCGCAGCACACAGCACAGAAGCAAAAGCAAACCCTCTCCTGGTGTCAGCCACTGTCCCCAAAGAGCAAAGAACCTCTAGAGGGCAAGCAAATCAGAGAACAGTTTCACTGCACATAAATGTGGTTGGGTTTTCAAAGACTCCGGCTTTATAAGAAAGAATAAGAACAATGGGGAAACCTGAATTTATACTCACTTCTTGATTCCCGTGCGTCAATGATAAAATGACAATTCAGCCCCTGGCAATGGTCTAAGGAGTGGAGACCTTCAGGGCAGTGGGCCATTACTCATCTTTCCAGCAAGACAAATAATCCCAGGGACATTTACAGAATGACCACCTAGCAGAGAGCAGGGTCATAAGTGCTTCAGCTGATAATATAAATAGCTACACCTTATTGAATGTTTACTGTCTGTCACACACTCTAACAGGCACACTTCATCCTGTCATAATCCTTTTACACTTAGCACTCGAGTGACTCACAGCTGGTCAAGAAGCCCCTGTGTGTTTCCCTTTCCTGGCCTATGAAGCAAGTCAGCAGGGGCATCAACTGCGTGTGAATACGTGGGTGTCTGCGTACTAATTTTTTGAATAGTTTGTTTGCGCCCAGGATATGAAGTGTCTCAGCGCAGTTATCTCCTTTGACCTTCATTGTCACAGTTAGGGCACTGCTGCCTTCCCTATTTGCAGATGAGGAAACTGCCTGACATGTTGGGGGGGTGCCCAAGACTACTCGCTGGATGAATTTAAATGCTTCTTTCCAAAAGCTTTTCCAACAACCCTGTGGCACGAGTGCAGTTATTCTGGCTAGAATCTTCAGCCTTGGGTGGAGCAAGGCTCTTCACCCCGGTCTGTCTATTCCTTCAACTAGCACTTGAGCCATTCAGCTGTAATAGTGTTCCCGGTTTGTTCTTTCCATGGACGCTGTGAGGCCTTGATTCAAGGCTCAGTGGCATGTATGCAGTAGGAGTGCTGTAAGATAAGAAACCCAGCTGACACTTTCCCTGTGGCTTTGTGCTCTGCCTAAGAGTTGAACTGCTGCTGCTGTGATGAGTAGAGCAGGCAAACTGATGGAGGGGAAGAAGAGACAGGAGCGGAGAACAAGGGCAGCACAGCAGCCTTGCTTTGCAGAGCCTGTGAGGAATGAGCTTCACACAAAAGCTGCCACCTTGGATCTGCCCCAGAAGACAAAACACTTTCACACCTGGCCCTGTAGTAGTGGCAGTGAGCCTGGGACAAAGGCAGGGCATGTTTACTGCTCTGGTTGCATTGAGGAAGCAAATAAGATTAAGTCTGTTTCACTCAGTTGCCCTCCGTGTCACAGGAGCCAAAATGGGAATTCTAGTCTTCTGTAGGAGAATGGAGCTCACATTAATCCTGAACCTCAGACTCCACTGTGCTCTATTATTCCTGCAGCACTCGGAAAATCAGCCCACATTTTCCATCCTGGCGTTCTGTGGCTTTGGGTTCAGAGCCCATATGTGGGGTTGGGTTGCTTCTTGCTCTCTGCATCTTTACTTCTGTTTTCAGGAAGTATAGCAGACTGAAAGCAAGAAATGTAAAAGCAGACTTCTTGTCCTCCTACAGGTTGGGTAAGTCTTTCCTTATAAACAAGCCACCCCTGCAGACAGCTCTGTCCTCCCCCACATCCGCTGTTGAAGTCACTTGGCACTCTCAGCACTGAGGAAAATCCCTGCTGGGGCCCTCTGAGTGTAGCTCTCTAAGAACATCCCGAGCAGATAACCCAAGCCAAAGCTGCTGTTTGCTCCCCTCATCTTGATAATCTCCAAGACCTTTGCTTACCTTTGACTGGACTCCAGTTCTAATCCTAGATTCAGAAAATCGTGCTAAAAAGTTCAATCCATCACCATCTCTGTCTTGGTAGAATCTACATTGGCACCTTCCAAAGGCTAGACCAGAAATAAAGCAAGCAATAAGAAATATAATCTGAGCTCATGTTCACCGCTCTCACCTGGGTGCTCTGCTGACAGGTGCTCCAAATGTCACCCAAGCTAAGATTTGATACCACCAGTGCGAAGGAACTCAGTACAGACTGAGGAAATCTGGACTTATCTCCAAACACTTTTTTCTGTTTGGAAAATACTTGTCACCATTTTAATACTGCAATATGGCAATATCAGTATCATCACCGCACGGGGGCGGGGGACAGCAAGGATATAACATTGTGTTGTGTGATGTTATGACACACGATGGCACTCACCAAAATTAACCTGGTAGTGCTTTTTGTGAATTAACAGTGCTCCAGACTTTTTATATATCGTAGTGATATATGTGCATCTATGCTTGTAGCAGCATAATTTGTGATAGCCAAATCTTGCAACCAACCAAGATGCCCGTCATCTGAGAAATGGATGAAAAAGATGTGGTATTTTTATGCAGTGGAGTATTTATTACTCAGCTATGATAAGCTCTAAGCCTTCATATATAAGTAGATGCCACTTGAAGATATACTCATAAGTAAGATAAACCAGACCCACATGTGTAATATCGTATAGTCTCCCTAGTGTAGGAACTCAAAAGAAGAAATAAAAATATAAAGGTATAACACAATTAAAAGGAAAGCAAGAACTTGAGGATTAGACAACAAAGAGAGAGCAAAGAAAAAAGCTAGGAAACATGACAGGGGCAAAGCCATACATTTATATGCACAAGATGGGTAAGGCAATGATCAGGAGAATCTTCAGAAGATGTTCAAATCTAGCAGTTAATTTGGAAGGATTCCCACCCTGACTGTGTATGCTGACACCTGTGAACCAAGCAACTGCACTGAAGATAGCAATGTGTAGGGTCATGCTTGGAATGCCTGCCATTCTGGTCTTCTACATACATGTTTCTTGTCATGACATGCCAGTTGCTGCTGTGCTGTCTCTCGGGTACATGTTTGCTTAAAAGGAAGCGGGTAGTGAATGAAGGCAGGAGACAGGAAAAGAAGTGTTGCAGGACTGTCTTGCTATAATGCTGTATATGGTTAGATTTTGAAACTTCTGTGTAAAACATGTAATTGTTTATTCCTATTTTTAATGTATTTTTTTCATATGCTATAGGTACTTAAAGTTGAACATATCAATACTTGATGAAAAATACCTGTTTCGTGTTAAGCCTAAAATATTTCAGACAAATAGTGAGGTTAAGCTAACAGTCTAGGTTATAGGATAATAACAATAAGCTTCTCTTCTGGAGTGTTAACAACCTAAGTTTTTAGATGAAAAGTTAGAGAAAAAGTAGGGCTGCAAGGACAGCTAATATTTTGGTCCAGCCTTTCAAGTTCAGTGAAAACTAAGGACGTAGGAGAACCTGCACTATAACATCATGTAAATCAGTAGTGTCCCACATTATCTGATCAAGGAGATTATGGGGCCACAGAGGACTGTGATCCATGATGTAGAGCATGGCTAAGGAGAGTCACGTGGAGAGAAAACATTCTCTCGGACTTTCACAGAGAGCAAACTGATCAAGCAATGGCCATGACTCATCCACATGGCTGACACTGACAAAGGATCTGCAAAGTGCAGTACAAGGTTACAGGATAAACCCTGAGGGAATTTGACTGACCTTATCAACTGCAAAAGCTACATTTCTTGTTTTATAGGTCTTACTTTATATAGGTCTTGTTATATAGGTCTTAATCATCCAGCAGAAAAGTATAAAAACAAAGTATAAAAAGTAAAGCCATATTAATATGCCTAGCTGTAGAAGGCTCAAGTCAACAACTTCTGACATTGCCAGTCTTACAGAAAACTCACTACTATTATGGACTACTGGACTATTTTGGAATATTTTGCCAAATTCACATATCTATAATATTTAAATGACAAAACTAAATGAAAAAAAGGATACAAATGGATGACCATTTTGTATCTGTATACTCAAAATAGACATACAGCTACATTCTCTTAATTAAATGAATAGAAAGATTTGTTCTAATAGTGCTTGTGGACGGCATATCATATCTGCATCTTGTACACTGAATAACCACTAAGGCAACAATATGCAATGTATTAATCATTGAAACTGTCCTACTAATTGGATTTGAAACTCTCATTGCTTTTTGTTTCTCAATAAAATTATGGAGAAATAAAGGAATAAGAATCAGCGCCAGAGAGATAGCTCAACAATCTAAGAGCCTGCTTGGCCAGCACAGGGACAGGGATCAGATTCCCAGCACCATGTGCAATACTGACCCATCCCCAGGAATACTGAGCTGGCCACCAAAACCTGGTGTGGTGGCAGCACTGTAATTCCAGTGCTGACGAGGCTGACAGGGGGATCACTATGAGTCCGAGCTGCCATAGTGAGACCCTGTACCAAATATATAAAAATTAAAAAAGCAAACAAAACCAAAAATCAG
Source organism: Ctenomys sociabilis (assembly GCA_004027165.1). Lineage (NCBI taxonomy): Eukaryota > Metazoa > Chordata > Mammalia > Rodentia > Ctenomyidae > Ctenomys > Ctenomys sociabilis. The sequence continues at coordinate 18,020 of PVKA01033434.1, forward strand.
TAACTTATTTCCCATACAAGAAAAAAAAAAGCTGGTAAATATTTTAGGCTTTGTGGGCTAAACAGTCTGAGAATGTTCAGCTTGACTGCAGCTTGAAAGCAGATTTAAATGGTATATGAATGAGTCAACATGGTTGTGGCTTCAATAAAAGTTCATGTATGAAAGCAAGGAGCAGGAAAAATGTAACTCGTGGGTTGTAGCGCAGCCCCCTACTCCCACCCCCATCTGGAAAATAACTTTTCCTATTCAGTGTAAAGGATGGGGAATGTGATCTGCACTCTTCCTCTAAAGCACTGAAATAAACATCCTGCAAAAGATGGCCTTGCTCCTATGTTTGGAGTTTTTTGTTTTGTTGCAGTGTTCTATAGGAAAGTGCTGGATGATGGGTGTTCTTGTAACTGTTGAAAACTGCAATTTCTGATTGGGTGACAAAAACAATTCTTGCCTCTAGCCAGAAAGTTACCGGGGGAAACATGCTGGCCCTTCTCCTTTAATGAGCATGTGCCCTTAGGCTGCTTCCTGTGTGTTGTGCTGAGAATCAAGGTGTATTCTGGAAGCTGCAGGAGGAGAAGAGGAAGTTAAAGATAATCAAGCATACAGAACCCAGAACAGGCTAATAAGGAAGTACTGAGAAACAAAGGGAAGAGAATAATGAGCTTCATCCTGGACAATCAGGGCTGCATATAAGGCGAGGATGAGGTCCAGCCAGGTCCTGAGAATAAAGAGCATCACAAGCAGCAGAAGGCCAGGTGAGGCAGGGAGAGGAAGCTATAAGCACAGGAACAAACATGTGCCACTTCCAGAAAATAGCATGACGCCCTGGGCTTGGAGCAAGCTCAGGTGGGTGGAGAAGGAAGGTAGCAGGAGCTGAAGTCCAACCAGCTTTCACAGAAGCCAGAGAGGCCAGGCTTAGTGCTGGGGTTTTATGCCACAGAAGAAAGGGGCCTGGGGTGATTTTTGAACAGGCACATAAATAAAGCCAGAGCAGAGCAGAGCTTACCAGCAATCCTGGGAAGTTTATGTCCACCTCACGAACCTCTCAGAACTCGAGAGCAGTATTGAGCAAACAACGAGTGAATAAGCAACAACTGCAAACCGTGCTTGTGATTTGTAAAAATCTGCTGGCTACAACTTTATAAAGGAAGCAGAATTAGTTGTGATAACAGTTTACACAATCTACTTGATACAAATATTTGAGCTTTGATACATAATCAATGTAAAAATAAGTAACAAAAAGTTTACATCTCATGTCTCACATAAATTCTTCAGCATCCAGAGTATTTTTTACATTTACGGAAAACCTCAATTCAAATGTAGATGCTGAGAGCGTTCAGGGTGTCTAGTGGCTGCGGTAGCTGATAGCGTAGCACTGGGACACCTGAGAGGACAGGGGCCCAGGAAGGGACTTAGTAAGCTGGGGAGAATCGAAGGACAGGTGTTTGGAGATGCCTGGCTGCTTAGTACACTGGGTATTCTTGTGCTTTCAGCTTTTTCAGAGAAAAACCTGAGTCCTTTGTAGGAAAAGGGATGTTCCTTGAGACCATAATGTTAAGTGAAGGAAGTCTGACACAGAAGTTTACGGATCCCATGAGTGCTCATACATGAGAAACTCAAATGATTAATAAGAGCAAAACAAAACGTATCCAGGAGGAAGTAAGGAGGAGACCCTTCTCAAAGGGGAAGGTGATCACGACATGGAGAAGGTGGGGGAGGGGAGCAGAGTGGCATGGATAAAGGAATTAAGCTATGCTATGGAGTGGACCAGCCCCACAGAAGGAATGGAAACATTACGGACTGCAAAAAATATTAATACATTTTTTAAAAATTTGTTTTTGGGGTAATCATGAATCGAACTCACAACCTCAGGCTTGCTAGGCAGGCACTGTGCTGCTAAATTACATCCCCTGCCCAAAGTGCAGCTTTTAAAATAGCTAATAGCAGGTCAATTCTTGAGGTAAAATTTTGAAACATTTCACATTATAATTATAAAGATTTCAATATGGACTTTAAATCCTAATTTTACTTAGCTCAAAAGGCTCTTAACTAATCTTTCATGAAATCTTCCAATTTGCTAAGCAGCAGATTTAATATCACCGAACTAGACAATCCTCTTGGGGCTCCCAAATTTTCTTTCCTTTTCCAAATTCTCTTTAAGGATTGAGGGTGTGGGTATGTATGTGTCTGCTATGATGGAAGCAGACACAGGGGAAGAAGGCAAAGACAGAGCCTGATCGCAGAGTCGAAGCAAGCTCCTGATACCCAGCCCCACTCAGGTCTACTGACTCACACTGACCAGGCAGACTAAGAAAGTACAATTGTTGACCTACACGGAGATCGCTCCCTGGAAACGCAACCAAAGACAAGATCGTATTCTTAAAACGGATACTTGAAAAACAACATGGTTAGAAGCAACAGTTTACTAAAATACTTGGAAAAGCCTCTTGGGGTTTGGGGGGAAAGCAAATTAGAGTGGTAAGAGCAAAACTAAAGACAGGTGCTGAGACACCCACCCCTGGAGATTTGGGGTGGAGCTGGGCTGCCAAAGGGTAAGGTCAAGTCTTATTTTTCACTGTCCCATTAGAAGCCACCACATTCTTTTCCAAAAGAAAACAGAAGGGGGAGAGATATGTTGTAATGTCATTTTAGGTATATTACTATTATTATTAATATTGTTATTATTATTATTATTTGATCGTTTTGAGACAGGGTTTCAATTCGCAGCTCAGGCTGACCTGGAGCTCCCTTTATAGCCCAGTCTGCTCTCACACTCACAACCATCCTCCTGCTTTAGCCCCTGAGTGATAGGATTACAGGCAAAGGCCACCACTCGCAGCTTAGATATTGGATCATCAGCCTCGTCCGGATATTAAACTTTGAGCTACCCAGGGGTGCCCACATTTACCGAAATGAGATCCAGCTACGGCTGTGTGGCCTAAGAGCTCCTCCATGTGTGTTGCACTGAGCTCTTCTGTACCAAAGAGAAACCCATTACACCGGTACTTCTAACCCCCGATTCAGTAAGTCTGGGATAGAGCCCAAGATCCTGCATTTCCAAACATATCATCTGCAGACCGCACGACGAGTAGTGAGGCCACAGAACATCAAATATTTGTCTGAACAAAGTTATATAAATAGTTGTAGGTGTATTTTTAGGCTTATAACCTGTGGTTCCCCATCCCTCTGAGCTCACAGCGACTGGAATTTAAAAAGAAATGAAGAATTAAGAGATCACAGCCTCCTAAGCTGCAAATCTGGCCTGGGAGCGCACCTTCTCTTTGAGGCTCATCTCTTTTATCTTTTGCTGCTCTGCTTTAGGTATCCAAGCTTGAAAGAGAGAAGACACAAGAAGCAAAGCGAATCCGTGAGCTGGAGCAGCGCAAGCACACAGTCCTGGTGACCGAGCTCAAAGCCAAGCTGCATGAGGAAAAGATGAAGGAGCTGCAGGCCGTGAGGGAGAATCTCATCAAGCAGCACGAGCAAGAAATGTCCCGGACAGTGAAAGTGCGCGACGGAGAGATCCAGAGGCTCAAGTCGGCTCTCTGTGCCCTCCGGGATGGCAGCAGTGACAAAGTAAGGACAGCGCTCACCATTGAAGCCCGGGAGGAGGCCCGGAAACTGTTTGACGCAGAGCGTCTTAAGCTCTTACAGGAAATTACGGACCTGAAAACGGCCAAGAAGCAGGTGGACGAAGCGCTGAGCAATATGATCCAAGCAGATAAAATCAAGGCTGGGGACCTCAGGACTGAGCATCAGTCCCACCAAGAAGCCATCTCGAAGATCAAGTGGGAGTCAGAGCGCGACATCCGGAGGCTGGTTAGTAGTCACGCCAGACACGTTCTCTTTCCAGGTCCAGAGCTGCACGGAGTTTGCTTTTTCGTGCGCTCCCTTACAGCTGGATTTTAAACAACGAGCATGTGTTGTTCGGAATTCTGTCCAAAGTACATGATAACTAGGTAGATAGGTACAGACATCGATGCCCAGGCCAAATCCCGAATTGTGGGATTTCTGAATCTCCCTCTTCATAATAACCGAGTTCTCCAAGCTCCTCCTATACGGAGAATGTCTGTTCAGTAAGTCCTGTTTTTCTGGGTATCTATAAAAATATCTTAGATTATGAACTCTTCCAAACTCAGCATGTTTTGTCAGCATTTGTAAAGTGGCAGAGGGCCTGCTATGGGGGTGATTCTATGATTTTCAAGAAGCATCCTGAGTGATTCACCTGCACGGTTTTTCCAGGAAAAAAAAATAGGAATGCCTGACACAGGAGCAGTGCCTGGAAATAGCACACAAGCCAATAAAATCCCTGCACATTTTAAATAGATCTTTCCTTCACAGTAAATGAGGACTGTAGAGAACAAAAGCCATTGTAATTCTTTGATTGGCTGTGATTCCTCAGGAGCTTGTTTATTCTTTAAAATTTTCAAGACTTATCTCACTCCCTAAAGAGTTGGATGACTCTTTTTTCTATGAATAACCAAAGCTCACATAGGTCTCCGACCATGCACAATCATAAAACTATCTAACATAAAGACACAGTTTCCTAAGTTATTTTGAAACAGCATTTATATTCAGATATTTAGGATTAGCTATACCTTAGTCATGTCATATTAATTAATGACTTCTTATTAGAAAACTTGTATTTTTAAGGAAAATGTATTTTCTTTTGTTCTCCAGTTTATATAATTACTTTATAAGAATCCCAATTTATATTTTTTGGATGACAGTTATAGGATTTTAAGTTAAAAACAGTTACTACAGAACTTTTTTTAAAAAAAGATAAATATATGTGATTGTCTTTGTAGCATAAACACAAAATGTTGTTGCCAAGTTTCTAAATATTTGAATCTTCCACTTATTCTACTGCATTGTTTGACAACCAAGACCAAACCCAGTGCAGAGCTAGTAGTCTCTGTCCTGCCTTTAGTTTTTTCAAAACAGAAATGGCTGCTGAAGAAAGAATCAAGATCCTGAGCTTTGGTCTTACCAGGTAAGTAAAATTTTAAAAATGGTTTCTCCTTAAATATTTTTGATAATCATTTTCAATGTAAAATCTATGAGTGCATTCACGTGGCGAGTGCATTTTTTCTATGACTTCCTTTTACTACCACATCGCTGAGGTAGACATGAAGCTCCTCTTTATAACAATTTAAAATCCATACCACCTGGAAAGAAAGAGGTTCAAATATTGAGTGCAAACCAAATAATAAGAGAAACTGCTTCAAGAAAATATAGGTGCTCTTTTTCATCTTTCTACCTTTTACAGATCCTACCTTCGCACACAGCCCCATTTTCCATAAATTGGAGATGAGGAATTAGGAGTTATTTTGTTTCTAAAAGCTCCTGGAGAATGCTAGCATTCATCCCTTGCTGTCTAAGAACCACAGCTTTATTTGATTTCTATAATTAAGTCAGAACCAATGCTCTTTACACTTTGCAATGGACTCTTCTCTGTATTAGTTGCTTGCTATTCCATGGCTGACCACTTAGAGAAATTCTGGTAGACTGTGGATAATCGTAAAACCAGTCTAGCACAGTGCTTCAGAAAATGGGATCAGAATCAGGACTAAAACTCAAGTTTCACCCCTTACCAGTTGAGGTAACAGTGATCGAGTATTTAATATTCCAGGTTCTCAGTCATCATGTATGAAATGATGATAATAGAACTTACTAAACAAGAGTCTGCAGTGTAAAAATAGGTGATGTCCAGACTACACTGTCTCCACTATTTTAAAAAAATGGGAAAGTTTACCACGATAATGATAGTTTATTAGGTACTTTTCTCCTTGTTCAAACAAAATACAAAGATTGAAGAAGTAAAGGGTTATTTGGCTCACGGTTTGTAGCTGTGAGGGGCACAGTTACTCCAAGGCAAGGTGGCGTATGGCAGAGAGCCAACTTTCATGGCAGGAGAATATAGCAAAAACAAGAAGAAAGGAAGGGAACAAGCCTCTTGCTGCCTCCTTTATTTTATCCAGACTTCTGGGGTTGGGCCAGTGCCAAGCCAATCAGCAGATGGCTGAACAACCACCCACCCTTAATCCCTGCACCTCTAATCTCAACACTGAGCAATGAATCTATCACAAATGCTAGATTTAGCTGCCTCCAGAAAAGTACTATCTAAAAGTGCATGTAGCTTTGGGGGACACCTAGATATAGACCATAATAGTGGTGTGCCTGGGGAGAGTCACATGGAGAGAAAACTTTCTCTCAAGCTCTCACAGAGAGCAAACTGGTCAAGCATTGGCCGTGACTCATCCACATGGATGACACAGGCAAAGGATCGACAGAATAATGTATAGGACTACAAGATAAACCCTGAGAGGACTTCACTGACCACATAAGAAATATAAAGTTCATATGTTGGTATATAAGACTTTTTT
>PVKA01033435.1:0-24365 GCA_004027165.1 Ctenomys sociabilis
CCTTCCTTCCTTCCTTCCTTCCTTCCTTCCTTCCTTCCTTCCTTCCTTCCTTCCTTCCTCCCTCCCTCCCTTCATTCTTCCCTCCCTCCCTCCTTCCCTTCCTCCTTCCTTCCTTCCTCCTTTCCTTTCTTTCTCTCTCTGATATTTTTTTGAGACAGGGTCCCACTACACATTTCAGGCTGGCCTTGAACTCACTATGTAGCCCAGGCTGGCCTGAATTTGTGGCACTTATCCTGCCTCAGCCTTGCAAGTGCTGGGATTACAGGTTGCCCCACAGTGATCAGTTCTTTTATACTTTAAAAAACCAAAGTTAGAGGAAGAATTGCTGCTCCTTGTGTCCTTGTTTCTCTTTTGAGGGTACAAGAAGCCCAGCCAGAAAGTACTGCCCCAGCTCTTGGCCACTTGCAAAGCAGCCCCTCCATTTCTGTAGCAATTACCAATGGATTATCTAATTACCTGAAGTGCTCCTAGCACTTCCTGGTACCCTGGGCTGGAGCGCTGCCTCATGACAGTTTTGTGCCCTGGTGCTGAGTGGCCTCATCAGGTCCCGGCGATGGCCGATGGCCGCGTGTTGTTCTGGCCAGGACCTCGCTCATTGGTCAGGGAGGGCGGTGTGTGTGGGGTGACTGTACCATGGCGTGGGCTGTGAGGTCAGAAGGTGACCATGTGGCTCCCCATTACCATGAGTTGTAGGAACCAAAGACTGCGGGATGACAGTCCTGGCAAAGGCTGCGCTCCTCAATGTGACAGCCAGGACCCGAGCATGGCCACAAGTGTGTGTTCTGTACCAGGAGGGTCTAAATGATGCTGGGTTTTAAGGCTCATAGGCAAAACCAGGAAGAATGTACAATAGTTGTGTTTTTCTTAATACCCATTCCAAGTAGAAATTATATTCTGAAAGTGTTGGGTTAAATAAGTATATTATTACAATGAATGGTGCTTTCTTTTTTTTTTTTTTTTAAGGTACTAGAAAAAGTTTAATGGTGCATGTAGATTTTATTGTGTTTTAGTCGGATGGTGTTGGTCTATGTTCTTATAAGGCATCTTTGGCCCTGGTGTGTGTGTGTGTGTGTGTGTGTGTGTGTGTGTGTGTGTTATGGGTGTGCTTGGAGCATAAGCAAGGTTGCCTTGCCAAGAACCATGCTAGGTGACCAGACCAGAGCCTGAGACATCTTGATCCCGTCCCTCAGTGTGGTGGTGTCCCGTGGTATCTGCCGTGGGCCAGGCCTGCCACATATACCCAGGTCCACAGGAAGCACTGGCCACCTCCTGGGCCTAGAGGGGCTGAGTCCAGAAGGTCACGTGTGCAAGCTGGCGAGGACAGGAGGTGGTGGAGTCCACCATCGTCTCCAAGCCCTATGTCATGCATCTGAGATCTCAGCTCTACATCCCAGTGCTCCCAGGAAGCCAGAGTGGGTGTGGAGCGAGAGGGATGGGCATCAGTGAAATGCCAAGCCTGCTCTTGGGGTGGCTGTGGGCTTGGTGCTCACTGCAGCAGGGCAGTCATGCCCCACACCTGCTCTATCCTTGGTGACACCGCCTTGGGCACCAGAGCTTGCTCTTGGACCCAAAACTCAAGAAATGAAGAAATAATGAAGTTATCCTTGGCTTTTTCAACATGTGCAAACAAAATCTGCCATTGTTTAAGGGCTGGGAACAGACAGAGAGCTTTGCAGGCCTAGGTTCACATGGTGCCTCTGAGCTACACCCCAGCCCATTGTCTGCAGGCTAGAGGAGAGATTCAAGTTTCTCCCCTAGCTAGGGAGCTCCTCTCCTAGTAGTCCCATGACCCATGTTGGAGTGGCCCAGTGTGTACACTGGGGCCACCCGCCTGGCCATTCAGGGAAGAGTAGGTAAAGCAGTGGCTTTGTAAAGCCCTGAGCTCCTGAGCAGGCCATGGAGCAGCTCTCGGCTGCCTGGTCTGTGCGGGCTCTGCTCACTGGGCTTGGCTCTGCGCCTGTCTCCATGGCTGCATTTGAGAGCCAGGTGTGTGCTCACTGTCACTCCACATCTGGTGTCAGGGCACCACTCAAAGCTATGCTGGCCTTGGTGGCAGACAGACTGCCGCGTCTCAGCAGCCAGCTGCCCTGGGCCTTCTGGGCTGCTGTCGTGAAGCACTTTTGAGTGGGCAGCTCACGAGGAGAAACCGATTGCTCATAACTATGCAGGATGCAAAGTCCAAGACCCTGGGGGGGCATCCTCGTGCTGCCTGTGGCTGCAGCCCCCCAGGGGGACATACCCGAGCACCTTTGAGTCCATGCAGAGGTGGAGCGGCCCCCCCACAGATACCACCACACTGAATATGACTTTGGGGGACACCGACATTCAGACCACGGCACCTAACAAGACAAAGTGTGAGCCTTCGTCCTCAGACGCCCCGTCAGGTGTCTGGTCAGTGGGCTACTGTCCTCAGCACTGCTTTTTTGGGCCCAGGTCCTTTCCCTTGCAGCACAGGCGGGTCTTCCAAGGGGAAGAGAAAGGAGGGCGTGGTGTGGAGGCTGCAGCACTCCCGCTTGCGTGGCAGATCTTGCTCACACCCAGCACAAGCCTCTGGGTAGCACAGTTTAGCTGAGCACCAGGACGGAAGGAGACAGCCACAGAGAGCAGGACCCCTGCAGGACAACACCAGCTGCAGCCACTCGGGCAGCAGAGCTGTGTGGATGAGGTCTGTGACCTCTGTCCAGGGTGCTCAGTGGGGAGCACATCGGCTCACAGATTTGGGCCAACAGAGAAGGGTGGGTTCATGACATGGACACCAGGCGTGGATGGGCCTCTGAGCTCTCAAATTGACAAGTGCCCAGAGAGGCTGGCTGTCCCGAGCAAACAGGTGCCAATGCTCCCAGCTGCTTCCTGGAGACTCACTACATCTCCCTCTCTGCTGGACCCTCAGGCTGTGGTCAAGGGCTTGCATACCTGTGAAGGAAGGGCTGAATCAGAGCGCGCCTGGCAGAGCAGTCAGGCATAAACCTCTCCTCCGTTTATCAAACCTGCTCGCAGGACTCGCTGTTCCAGTCTGCAGCAGTGATCATTGGTTTCCAGCAGGCCTCGTGAACTGAAATCTGTAGTTTCACCATCAGCTGGAGGTGTGGGCTGAGTGGCACTGTGCCTCTGGGACTCACTTGCCCACAGCTCATGCCAAGAGGACAAAGGCAGGGAACGGGATCAGAAAAAACCAATCTGAAGATTAGACTCAGCCTGTTTTTTTGTTTATTCGCATTAGTATGTGATTATATTCACCAGGGAGAGTTGGTGGAGGTATATAGCACATCTTAATTCTTTTTATAGACCCCCTTTCTTTCTTTCCCTCTCCATCTCTCTTTTTAAATTTATATATTTGGTACAGGGTCTCACTATGCAGCTCAGACTCGTAGTGATCCTCCTGCTTTCAGCCTCCCTAGCACTGGGATTGCAGGTGTGTACCACTATTCCTGGTGGCCAGCTCAGTGAGCCCTCTTGGGCAGGGGTAGCATGGTATGTGGTGCTGGGGACCGAACCCCTGTCCCTGCATTTGCCTAAGCATGTGCTTAGTCCACTGAACTATCTTGCCGGCCCTCTCTCTCTCTGAGACTGGGTCTTGTTATGTATTCAAGCTTGCCTGGAGCTTGCTAGGCAGTTCAGGCAGGCTTCAAGCCCACGCCAGTCCTGCCTCAGCCTCCCAGGTGCTGAGATTACAAGTGTGCAACACCAGGCCTGGCTCCCTGTCCATCTCTTGACCCCCTTCCCATTTCCTATCATCTGCCTTTTATTTCCCTCTTTGATGTACTTGTCCTTTGGGTTTGTCATATAAGAGACGCATTGCAACATTTAAGCTCCTGGGTCTGATTTAGTTCACTTAAGATGACGGCCTCCAGATGCATCCACTTTCCTACAGATGAGTCCAGTTTATCTTTTTGTTTGTTGTTTGATTTTTGGCGGTGCCAGGGGCCAAACTGAGGACCTTGCTCTTGCCAAGCAGGCACTCACTCCACTGAGCTATGTCCCCAGCTCCTCCAGTTTATCTTTTTGGCAACTTTTCCTCATTTGTTCATCTGTTGCTGGGCATGCAGGCTGCTTCCAAGAGTTAGCTGTTAGGGATCGTGCCGCTGCAAACACAGCTACGTGGGTGTCACTGGCACAGGGTGTCCTTAACTCAGGAAGATTCCTAGAAGGGGGGTAGCTGGCTTGAATGTCGTTTCTAGTTTTGGTTTTTGAAGAATCTCCAAACTGATTTCCGTAGCGGTTGTGCTACTTTGCATCCCCCTAACAAGGTAGGAGTGTTTCTTTCTCCTGGAAGCCTCACCGGCATTTTTTATTATTCAGTTTCTTGGGGATGGCCATCCTCTCTGGGGTAAGGCGGAATCACAGTGTTGTTTTAATTTGCATTTTTCTCATGGCCAGAGACACTGGACTTTTTTTTTTTTTTTTTTTTTTTTTTTACTTTATTGGCATTTGTACTTCTTCATTCCAGTTGTCCATTCTTGATTGGGTCTTTTATTTTGGAGGGAGACTTTTTTTTGAGTTCTTCATGTATTCTAGATATTAGCCCTGTGTTGGAAAGTAGCTGGGAAACCCTTTTTCCTATTATATCTCTTTGCTCTATTGGTTGTTTTCTTTGCTAGAAGTTTTTAATTTGATATAATCCCATTTGTTGATTTTTTTCTAAAACAAATAAAGCTTTCTATTCTCACGAGTCTGTGAATGAGAGATCCCCCTGCGGGTCACCTTGGGGTCTGCTGGGGCTATGTCCAGGGGTGCTGGCAGCTCGATGTCCATGTCTGTGGTGGCATCCTGACAACTGTGGCACCCGCACAGGTGGCTGGTGAGTGTGGAGTGTTGGTGGAGTGTTGAGATTTCTTACCTGCACTCTCTCCCTTTCCATACAATCTTTCCAAATGTGTCACTGATCTTAAACAGCACCTTGGGGTGGCACAAACTTCCCTAGAGCGCAGGCCAGAGCTACGACTACATCCCTTAGGCCCCCATCTGTGTGTAAAAGCAGGTCCAGGGAAGGGGACAGACGCTGGCGTGGACAGTGGGGGCTGTGGCTCAGTGGAGGCTGCCCCAGAACTGGCGATGATGAGATAGAGGAACATGTTCTTAGAACAGAGCACGTCAGGGCTGCTGTATGCAGCTTAGGGGAAAACAACTTACGCCTTCCATTTCTGGAGACCGGAAGTTCAAGGTCAAAGTGTCTTTGGTCTGCATTCCCAGGGCTCAAGTTCAGAGCTTGGTGGCTTCTAAGGACACCTGAGGGCCTGATCCTGCTTGTTTAGTGCAGACAGGCAGTGGGATCCCATCATGTAACCATGAATTAGCACAGATAGACACACATGCACTGGTTACAGTGCTATGTAAGAATGTAAATACAAGATGACAGCCTGTGTGACAATTATGCAATAAAGACATGGTGGGCTCTGGGTCTTACACCCTCAGGCTCTGCTCTGCCCCTTGCTGCCTGCTGTTGCTTCTGATGTCTCCCCTCACTCCCCAAGCAGGCCCCCCATGTTGCTTCCCTGCACAATGTGCATCTCTGCCCCGAGTTGCCTCTTTTTCTCTACAAGGACGCCCACTACCCATGTGTTGATGCCTGAGGTTATTTCTCATGCAGGTGGGGCAGCCCCATGTTTGTAGCTTCTCCAACCTAATAATGGTTCTCATGCTTAAAGTCTGGTAAAATATGCATAAAAGACAGCATCTCAACCCTGTTTCAGGGTACTGGTTAGTAGTGTCCAGTAGACTCACACTGCTGTGAAACCAATCCTCAGAGCCTGGTTATTTTATAAAACTAAAACTGTGTTCATTATCCAACCTTTCCTTTCTCCTTCTCCATCTCTGGGGAAACAGCCTTCTACGTTCTGGCTAGGAATTCAGTTGCTCCAAATCACTCATGGAAGTAGAATCATATGGTGCCTGTCTGTGACCGGCTTGTCACTTAGCTCGACGTCCCAAGGGCCATTCGTGTATCACATGTCATCATGTCAGTTCTTTTTAAGGGTGAGTAACGTTCCATCGCACGTGTGTGGACATTTTCTGTTTTCCTTCACCTGTTGGTAGGCCTGGGTGTCTTCCACCTCTTCGCTGTCCGCAGCAACACTGCTATGAGCACGAATGTACACCTATCTCCCTGAGACATCTCCTGCAATCCTCGTAGGCAACAGCGGTCCTGCCACGGCGCTGGACAGTGATGACTACACATAAGACTCTGGCCTCATAGGATTCTCATGGAGCTGAAGAGTCTCTGCTAACTAGGGTTTTTGCTGTTTGGTTTCCTCAGGTCACCTGGCTTCTGTGTTTATGTAGGTTAAGACTCATGGACGCTTCCCACTGGGCTACCGGTGCCTGTGGTGTTGAGCATGGGTATGCAGCCCAGGAGCTGAGGCTGCACCACAGAGCCTGATGGAGAGAAGACGGCGCCACCTACAGGTGAGAAAATGCGCAGCAACAAAATCCCCCAGCAGCGCCTTCTCGCTTTAAGGCTGCTTATTCAGAAGTGGAATTACTAGCTCCTATGGCGGTTCTATTTTAATTTAATTTATTTTTAAGAGAATTAAATCATTTATTGATTACACATGATAATGAATGGTACCCAGCTTCAATCCTATCTATTATTGTATCTGGTACCATTATTCAATTTAGATACATAAGATGTGTCAACAATCATTTTTATAACCAAGTAGCCGACTGTTGGCTTGGGCGACCCTTTCAGTGGTCAAACTCAGAGGTCACGACAGCAATTGTCCGTTCAACTACACCAAGGTTTCTGAAGACAAAGACTTCTTTAAGCAATTGTAAAGAAATTTTAAATGGAACCTGGCATCACCCTGAAGGAATTCTGACTTCACCCTCTTGGGGATGTTAACCAAGATGGCTTCACAGTAGACTAACTTTATTTTTTTTTATTTTTATTTTTATTTTTATTTTTGTCTTTTTGAGACAGGGTCTCACTATGCAGTTCAGGCTGGCCTCGTGCTCACTTTGTAGCTCAGGCTGGTCTCGAACTTGCAACAATCCTCCTGTCTCAGCCTCCCGAGTGCTGGGATTACAGGCATGCGCCACCACGCCCGGCCAGAGTAGACGTTAAAACCCCACAGAACAGAAACTAAAATAGCCTGTTGTCGCGCACAGCCTCGCCAGCAAGGAAGACGCAACAACCAGTTCTTCTCTCTGCAGTTTATTCAGCCCCTTAACAAACTGGATTTTTCTTTCTTCTGTTTCTTTTGTTCTTTCTTTCTCTCCTTTGTTCTTTCTACCCTCCTTTCTTTCTTCCCCCCCTTCCTTTCTCCCCTTTGTTCTTTCTACCCTTTGTTCTGAAGCCCGCTCAGAGCTAAATACCTGTGGGCCTGCGGGTCCAGGTACGCAGAAGCAATGCCATAGTCTTAGCCTTAGCCAAATAAGAAGCTGTTTGCTATGGAGAGAACTCACCCCGGGGGTGGGGGGTGGGGGGTGGAAGGCGGAAGCCAGCGCGATCTTTAAGGTGCGGCTGTGCGCAGCTCTCCACAGCCTGTTATACAATTAGTCACAAATACAGGCCTCAAGGTTTTTGCCCATACACGTGAGTATTGTCTAAGACATGCCTTCTTTGTAGCAGCTGGGCCCGACAGGCTATTTTTTTCCCTTTTGACACTAAGATCCTAGTGCGTGTGAGTTGATTATTTCATGGCGGTTCTGGTTTGTGCTTCCTTATTAGAGAAGTTGAGCATCTTTTTAAAAAGTAGCACTGCCTGTAATTGCAACACACAGTAATTCCATTCGCGTTGTGGGGACTGCTACACACACACACACACACATTCCGCATCTCTATCACTCTCACTTCTCCCTTTCGTGGGCTCCTTGGCCGCTTGTCTCTCTTTCTGGAAACTTGTTCCAAGTTGTTTGCTCTTCGCAAAACCTGAATTATTTGACTTCGGTTGAGGTTTGTTTTGCTTTTAGTTGTTGTAGTGGTGGTAGTGACGCCTGAGAGAGGTTGTTGCATTTTCAAGTGATTCAGTATTGCGTGACATGTGACAATTGTACTACCTTATTTTAATGTCCGCAAACAGGGTTTCATCGGCACACAGGCCTGCTCCTTGTTTACGCTGTTCCTGCCCGCTACAAGGCTACAGGTAGTAGCTGCCACAGAGCCCAGGTGGTCCGCAAAGCTGGAAGGTTTCCTTCTCTCTTTTATAGAAGTCTGTAAGCTTCAGGCACCCTGGGAGGCAGCCTGCAGGGGGGTTGGGGGGGATGGGGACGACCAGGACCACAGCACCTTCCTCCTGGGAGCAGAGAGAGCCAGGCTGGAGCCGGGTTCACTCCTGGTCCGCAGCTCAGGCCTTCCCTTCCTCCTCCTGTGGGAGTTATGCTGATATTTCTAGGACATGAGTCTGGCCCTCTCCCCGCTTAACCACCAGCACGGCTCTCCATTGTTCTGGGAGATCAGATCCAAGTGCCTTCCTTCTGGGAGGCCCGGCCTCCCTCTGCCTTCATTCTAATTTATTCTGTTGTGGTTTGGTTTAGTTTAGACAGGGTTTCCCTGAGTTGCCAAATTGCTGAGGCTGGGCTCCAGCTTGTGATCCTCCTGCCTCAGCCTCCCAGGTGCTGGGATCACAGAGCAGCAGCCCACCTTGGCCAGCTCCACAAACACCACACTTCCTTTCCTGTGGGGCTCAGGGCACTTTGCTGGCGCCCTGAGGGGCTGCTCCCACTTCTAAGCCCCTCCTGTGCACCTCATCACCCAGGAAACTGTCCCCACCCTTGAGGGCCCAGCTTGGGTTCTGCCTCCTGCAGGCAGCCCTCTCTGGCCCCTTTCACTGTGAGTCGGACACTCCCCTGGTGCCTCCCGTGCTGCCCTGGGCCCCAAAGGCAGGGCAGGTGCGGCCATCCCTGGGTTCCAGCACCTGTGGGGAGTCCTAGCACCCAGCAGGCCTTCAGCAGGTGCTCGCTATGAATGAATGAATGAATGAGTGAGTGAATGAATGAACATGAAGTCTCATCCCCCTCCCCCCAGCACAGAGACGAGTTCATCAAAGGCCTGGACCAATGTGCTGACAATGGCCCTTGCCTTCATTAGATTCCATCTGTCTTTAACAGAAATCTTACTGAGCGTCAAGCTCCAGCTGTGGACTCATATTCTGTTAGGAATAAATGAAATGAAGTTCTGTATTGCTTCATTCATTCATTCATTCAACAAATGGGTCCCGGGGATCCTTCAGTCCCCATTTGTGCTAAGGTCTCACCCTCTCCTTGAGACCCGCCCTGTGCACCTGCTTTCTCAGGGCTCAGGCATGGTTGGCATGACAGTGGGATCAGAACTTTTTTTTAATGTATTTGGTACAGGGTCTCCAGGGTCTCACTACACAGATTGGGCTCATAGTGATCCTCCTGTTTTCGGCCTCCCCAGCACCGGGATTATAGGCGTGCCACCACGCCCAGTCTCAATCAACATCTCAGCGCGTCCTGGGGGCAGGGCCAGCATGGCACACTGGGGACTGAACCCCAGTCCCTACGGCCTGCCTAAGCAGGTGCTTTAATCTGCTGAGCTGTCTGGCCTGCCCAACAGAGTTTTAGGAAAGACTTCGAGAATAGAGGAAAGGCTTGAAGGATTCCGTTTGAGAACGGAGGAGTTGTTCCTCGTGACAGAGCACAGATGGGGTGGGGGAGGGGATGGAAGCAGGCAGCAGGGTGCCCTTGCAGGTGCCAGTCTTGCGACCTGGAAGCTTCCCTGGCCTCATGACGGGCAGCTTGGCAAGACAGTCTAAGATGTCTCCTTTTGTGTAAGTGTGGGGCGTGTGTGACTTCTCCACCACTACATTGACTTCTTCCTAAAACTGTTGGGATCCATTGGTGTCTTTAGGGTCCTGGGAGGAAATGGTGAGAGGATTTAGAAGATAAAGACTAGCAATAATAGCTAGGGCAGGTGGTGGCTTATTTACACTTTTGCATAGTGAGTATCACTTGAAACAAGGTTGCCTAGGACTGAAGCTGGCATTGACCAGGTGGGACGCTTTTCTCAAGACTGAGGTAGCGAGGCCTTGACCTGCCTCCCACATGCAATCAAATTCCAGCTTCAGCAGCTCCCAACATGAAGCTTTTTACAGAAGGTTAATACTTTGCCCTTGCATTTCTTTAAAATGTTATTTGCTATGAAAAAGGCTCAGGTATAAGAACTAAAAGCCCGGATGGAGGACTTGCTTCTAACTCCACCTCTCTCTAGTGTGGCCCCGTCTGCTGTCCTCTGCTCTCTCCTTCACAGATACTCCTCTCTAAGCATGCTGAGCCCAGTCTTCACAGTTGGCCGACCTAGACCCCTGCAGTGTTTCCTCAGGCTGCTGTAATGACCCCACTGGCTGGGTAGTGTGGAACGGCGAAGGTGTGTGTCCTCTGTTTGTGCCCAGAAGTGTGGCATCAGGCTGTTGGCAGGGCTGGGTCCCTGGAAGGTTCTAGCGGGACCTTTTTGGCCCCCATCAGCCTCCAGTGGCTCTTGGCAATCCCTCATGTTCCCTGGCTGCAGCGTGATGGCCCCCATCTCTGCCTTCCTTGTCACGTGGCCCCCTCTCCTCCCCTCAGCCCTTGGATTAAAGCCCATCCTACCACACAGAACCTTATTCTAACTAATCCTATCTACAAAGGCCCTATTGCCAAATAGGGTCACATCCTGGGTCTACGTGAAGTAAATCCGGGCTGAGGGACCCAAAGTTCAAGCCGCTAAGTCTCTGCTTGGCTGTTCTGCTTTCAGTGCCTGGGGTGTGGATTTCCTTTTGGGGATTGCTTTCCTGTTTTGCTGCAAATATTCACAGCCTGTGCCATCGCTCTCCTCTCCGTCTGCTGCCCTGCAGTCTGAGTTGTCACCCGAAGCTCCTTGATCCCGTTCCACATCTCCTGACACTCCTTCAGGGAGTTCTTCGTGGTTTCTTTCTGCCTGATGCAGACAACATTGTCATACCAGCCTTGCCTCTGAAGCTCCTTCCTAAGGTTGCTTTTCTGTGAGATGCAGGATTTTTCGGGTCCCAGAGTGCCCACACCCACCCACTCATTCTTTAAAGAGACAGATGCTTCATTTCCAGCCACTCCGTTTGCCCAAAGCCCGCAGTGAGGACCTCCTCTGGTTGAATGCTGGGGCAGCTGAGGCTGAAGGAAGGGTGCTGCATCTAACATGGCCCAACGCCAACCTCAGCTTCGGTGCTGAGCCGGGAGGCCCTGTCCAGGGCTCTCGGTTTGTCAGGGAGGCCATTTGCATGCATAGCAGGGCTGTCGTGTGACCCACCCATGGGATCATCCACGGGGCTTTGCACAAATAGATGCCTGGAACTCGTCCCTACAGATAGGAGCCAGGGAGTCCTGGGCCGGCCTTGAACAACCTGCAGTAGCCACTCCTTGAGGATCCTAATACGCAGCCTGGTAGGAACCACTGGACCACAACGTTTCAGTCAAGTTTGTTTCCTCTGCAGGGCTGTGAGCTCCAGAAGGGCAGCAAGTACCTACACAGTGATTACCTCTGAGCCAGACGCCTCATGTATGTTCACTGCCTGTGTCTACCCCAGGAAGGTACTACGAGTGCTATGATTGTCCCCATTTACTGCTGAGGAAACTGAGGCATGGGGAGGTCACATGACTGACAAGCGCAGCTGGGACCTGCATATGTACTGTTAAGCATCATTTTACAAAGGGTGCCCTTGAATTGCTCCCCATAAATCCCTGCTGCTCAGTGGTAAATGGAGGTGCTTAATACATTATTAAATCATGCCCCACCTTTTGTGCTACGCAGCTGCATTAACAACTTCAGTCTTCTGGAGATAAGGTTGACACTCAGACCACCACACTTTACAATGCTGCTAACTTGAGCTGGAGTGGGGGATGGGAAAGGAAGGCGTGGCTGGAGGGCAGGTGGACAAAGAGCCAACAGATCAGGTACCAAGAGGACATAAGAGGCACTGAGAATCACACCTTCACAGAGCCAGGGGCACAAGAGCAGCAGCCAGGGTGGTTGACAGAGATGGCATGGGAGGCACTGGCCAGGCTGGAGACCAGAAGAGCCTGTGGCTAAGTTCTGTGCACTTCCCTAGCAACCTGAGTAGACAGCTGCCCAGTGGCCAGCGTCTGCACAGAGCAGGACAGAGCAGGCTGTGTGTCAGGGTGTCTTACACTCTCCCAACGTGTAGTTTCCTCAGCTGAAAGACAGACCAAAGAACATCTCCTGGTTCTTATCTTAGCCAAGTGTCAAGTACTATTTTTTTATGTATTTGGTACAAGGTCTCATTACACAGTTCAGACTCAGAGTGATCCTCCCGTTTTTGGCCTCCCCAGCACTGGGATTACAGGTGTGCTCCACCACGCTGATCTTGATGGCTGGCTCAGTGCACCCAGGGGCGAGAACCAGTGCAACACATGGAGCCAGGGATCAAACCCTGGTCCCTGTGCTTGCCTAGGCAGGTGCTTAGTTTGCTGAGCTATCTTGCTGGCCTTTTGTGATTTTTTTTTTTTGTTTATTTGTTTTATGAACAATGATAAGAAAGGTTTATTTTCACTGGAGTCAGTGAAACTTCTTTGTAGGGGGACTTTCCTTGTAAGGGGAACCTTCCTTGCAGGGAGACTGTCCTTGGAACCTCCCTTGTAGGGGAGGCAATCGTGGCAGACACAGATGCTAAGTCTCCAGGGCTTTGTGAGGAAGGGAAGTCGGGGAAGGATTTTTCTGTGGCACCAGAAGTGAGTGGGAGGAAAAGCGGCTGGCAAGAGGACAGCCAATACTTTTGACTCGTGCCCTCCCTGGTACCCACTCCCCATCAGCATCACACTTCGGTGCCTTCCGGAGTGCTCGAGGCAGCGGCAGTTCTGTGGAAATGAAGGTGGGCCCTGCGGGAGGAAGCGGGTGCTGGGGTGAGGGGTGGCCGGATGGTCAGCTGGAATCCTCTGCGGCTGTGCGCACTGGGGTCGCACCGTGATGGGGAGTTGGGCTCTGGGTGGGATTTGCCAGGATGGTGAGGTACAAGCAAGCGATCGGTGTGGACGGCAGCATTCGACTCTGCTGTGAAGAGCTCCTTACGAGCAAGCCCAGCGTCCGTCCCTACCGCAGCGGGCAGCGAGTTGTTTGCACCCGCAGGAGCCCGGAACGGCCCAGGCTGCGGGGCGTTGTTCAGTCCCTGGGCAGGGCCCAGGCCGGGGCAGGTCTGTGAATTCCCCTGGTGACTCCGATACGCAGTCAGGCTTGCGAAGCCTTAAACCAAGGCAGGCCTGGTGAAGTCTTGGGAGAGAGTCAGGGGTAAATAGTTCAGGGGTTGCGACAGGTGTGCAGGTGCGTGACCGCGTCCAGGGAAGCCTCAGGTAGGCGAGGCCGCTGGGCCCGCCGCGGTTTGCGAAGGCCTCTGCTGGTGCATGGTGCAAAGTAAGGCGGTAGCCTACAGAGGGGCAGAGCGCGCCCCACAAGACAGCCAGGGGGTGGCGAAGCGCAGCGAATCTGACCGCAAGTCCCTGCGTGGCCGGTTCGACGGGCAGCACCTGGGCTTCTCTCTGCCCTGTTCCCTTCTTGGTATCTGCTCGGCAGGGCCGGCAGTGGATTAAGGAGAGGTGGGGACTGTGGGACAGAGTAAGCGCTCCAGTCTCTGACATTACATTTGGACATCAGTCCTCAGTTTTCTCAGCTTTCCATTGCAGGCTGTTCAGCCTTCTCATAGACTCCACTGGCCGCTCTACATTGAGCTCCCAGGCCTTCAGTGGTCGAAGCCTCTTGGATTCTCCTCAGACAGAAGAAGAGAGGAGAAATTTCTAGAAGGAGGAGGTCTAAGGGGCAAAGAAATAAGGAAGCAGCTGGCTCTTCAAAAACTGCAGAGAGGGCCGGCAGTATAGCTCAGCGGACTAAGCGCTTGCTTAGGTAAGCGTAGGAACCAGTGTTCGATCCTTGGTTCCCCTAGCCGCGCCGGCCCCGCCTTCGGGTGCGCTGAGCCGGCGATGCAATCCGGGCGCGGTGGCGCGCGCCTGTAATCCCAGCCCATGGGAGGCAAAAAGCAGGAAGATCACTATGTATGTGGGTTGCATGCATAGTGAGACCCTGCACCAAAAAAAAAAAAAAAAAAAAAAAAAAAAAAAAAAACTGCAGAGAGCTCCAATAGCTATAGCTACATGATGGAGAGAGAGGAGAGAGCACACACGTGCCACAGGATTCTGGGTGGGGGACAAAGACAAACTCTAGAAACCAGAGTGTTCCACTTCTGATGACCATACCATGCACAGGGTCACAGGTGCTATACAACGCCTTCAACACCCCAGAGTGACTCCAACTCAATTATAATTAATTATAATGTCATTTACATTGTGGTTTTGACCCACAAGTGGGATTTTTGGGTAAAAACTGTGACAGGTCCTGAAGACCCAAGTAAGGACAAAAGCTCGCCTTGTCTTACGTCCTTGGGGACGTGTGGTGGTGGGGGATGAATTTTAGAGTGGTTCAGAGAGCTGTCCCCTTCCTGTGAGGACAGCATGCGGGCTCAGGTGCGTGGTTCTTCAGTCCTGTGTGCGCTTTTCCCTGGCTCGCTGCCACCCTGAGGAGGGTAACATTGCCAGTAAATCTGTGCTCTACGTCTGTGAGTCCTACTCAGTCCTTTGGGGCGCCAAGAACCCAACTCTCCAGCATGTAAAATCTGCCCTCAATCTCATAAGCCTACCTAGAAAACCCCCTTTGTGAAGTTATACATATATTTTATTTTTTTATTATTATTATTTTTAAAATTCATTTAATTATTACAGTGTCTTGCTACACATCACGGATTCTTTTTTTGTGGGGGTTGGGGGGCCAGCTCAGCCTGCCCTGGGGGGAGGGGCTGGCATGGCATGTGGTGCTGGGGATCGAACCGCGGTCCCTGAGAGGCACTTTAGACCTCTGAGCTATCTTGCCAGCCCATACATATATTTTATATTGATTGTTTTCCTTAGAGAATCCTAATTCTCTGGGCAGATGCAGCAGTGAGAGCTGGGAACTGTTCTTAGGTCCCAAAACATCCCTTCCCCTGAGTCCCTTCTTTCTGGCACTGTGTCCCCCTAGGAGAGAAGACAGGCAGCCCAGACACACAGCAGCAGGGACAGACTCCTCCTGTCCCCAGCTTCCCCACTTCACCTCCCTCACGGCAGCTCACAGGAGACTCGCCTTAAAAATGGCTCAGCCTGCCTGGAGGAGCAGTAAGGAAAGTCTCAGGTTATTTCCTGCTCTTACTCTCCCATTGGGGACAGTTTCTCCTGAGGAATGTCCTGGGATGAGACCCCTGGTCCAGCCGAGGGGTCGTTCTGCTCTCGCCGTGGGCTGCGTGAGGCTCTGCCCTCCCTAAGACTCCTAACGTGAGAAGAGCACTGGACAGCAGGGCTCTTAGCTTCTTCCCTGCCAATTGCTTTTTGTTTTCTACCCTTAGAGGCCAAGGTTTTGAAAGATATTGTCATCAAATACAGCTTATTTAAAAACATTAGATTTTCCAGGTTTTATTAAAGACATCCATAACCTCCAAGCCTCTGGGGATCACAGTGTCAGTGAATGTCATTGCAGGGAAGGCTCAGTTTGGCTGGAAGGGTGATAATCCCTTTGCAATTTAAAAATGTCAAAATAGTTCTCAGATCCCTGTTCTTATTCCTGGGGAGCACAGATTCAGTGCTACTGGTGTCTGGACCTTAGGACCAACTCTGCAATTCTGTGAAATGGGAAGACTGTTGTGGACTTTAGGTCAGAAACCTCAGGCTTTTATGTTATTCAAGGCCACCAGCTAATGTGGTGTGACTCTGAAGAGTCGTGAAAAACCACAGATGTTTTGAAACACCTCCAGTCAAAAGGCAGAGTTCAGTTCCTTCCTCCTTACCTGTGGATCCTACTTGGGAACTCTAGAAATGGGGCAGGCATGCTGATGTCACACTTTGGGCGCTCAGGTGTTACGTTAGTCACCTCCCTGGGGCTACAGCGGCCAAAGGAGAAGAGGTCTAATTTGGCTTACAGTTTCAGGGATTTCATCCATGTGAAGCTAATGGTAAAAGCATAGCAGAGGGGCAGGTCACTTCAGGGCAGCTAGGAATCAGAGTGGGGGAGCGAGGGAAGGAGGGAAGGGGGAGGGAGGGAGAGGAGGAGGGAGAGGAGGAGGGGAAGAGAGGGAGAGGGAGGGAGGGAGAAAGAGAGGCTAGGGAGGCATAGAAACTCTCCAAAGATTTCTCATCATACCTCATCCCCAGCCTCCATCTCCATCAGTGGGATTGGTCACCCCCACAATCCGACCACCCTCCAAAAGTCCCACCTCTGCACATGTGAGACTTGGGGAACATTCTAGATCCAAACCGTAAGGAGCATAATTGGGATGGCGGCTTCCCTACTACCCTCTCTGGGATCACTCATTCTGGAGGCAGATGGCAGCCCTGTGAGGGCAGTCAAGCAGTCCGTGAGGGAAGCCCTCAGGGAGGAGCCCGCATCTCCCCCTAGGGCCATGTGGGTGGGCCATCTTGGAGGTTGTTACCTTGTCTATTGCTGCTGTTGTAAGGGATGGCATTTACTGTAATCCCCTGTTCACCTTAGAAGCAGGAGAGGCTGAGGCAGAATTCAATTTAGTTTGGTTCTTGCCTGAAATATTTACACAGAAGACACCTGGGCCAGGCCCCCTTCCCTTTTGGCCTTGTCTAAATTATTACCCCATCCCTCTCTTCTTCCCCTGCCCTGCCAGAACTTCACAGTCATGTAGGACATGAGGAGGAGACAGGACAACAAGAGCAGACCATTTGGCCTTGCTTAGCCCTAAATCCCTCTGCCTGAGACCTCGCACCTACAGGATACAGGGGGCACCACATTCCTGACCAATCGCCATAGCGACAAAGAAACTATATAAGCTGGTAGGGGACAGAGAACTGGGCCTTCGTGTTGCCCCAGTTTGGGAGGGAAAGCACACTGGTCACTGGCTAAATTAACATTGGCTCTGTAATTCCTTTTTGTTGTTGTTTTTTCAGTACTGGGGATTGAACTCAGGACCTTGTGGCTGCCAGGCAAGCACTTATTATACTGAGCTATTTCCACAGCACATTTATAACTTTTTTTTTGCTTGTAAGTCCTTTAATTCGATTTCCCACGGCAATATGTCCAATCCCCTGGCTGTTACATCTGGGGGTTCATCCGGGATCCTCACAGGCAAGACACTCATACAAAATGTTCTGCCTGGCCTCTATGCCTGCAAGCCACTTCTGGGTGGGCTTTGGTCCACAATCTGATTTTGGCTGACTGTCCTGAAGTGGCTGAAGTAACGGAACACCACAGTGTGGAAAGGAAGGGCAGAGCCGACTCTCCAACCTCGGTAAGATTTGACTGGCTTTTATGCTCCTGAGGCTCGTTTCCTGTGTGGGCCCTAACTTCCAGATGTGGAGGAGTGTGCCAGTCTCACTCACATTATATTCCTGAGATATTTTTGACATGCTGTTTGTCTCTCTCAATGAGAAAGTTTGTTTCTCATATAACTATTCCTGGATTTGTTTTCTTGGGGGCCAGGAAGCCATGAGAAGTTTGTTTTTTCACATTCGTTTTGTCTAGAGCCAAGAGGCAATGAGAAGTTTGTTGTAGAAGAGGGACTCTGTGTTTGTTTACCAGGCAAAAGTGCTGTAAGAAGTTGGTTGTAGAGGGCTACTCTGAGTTTGTTTTCATTTGAAATCCAGCTGAGAGTTTAAATTAGAAACAAAAGAGATTGGGGAGAAAGAAAGAAAGAAAGAAAGAAAGAAAGAAAGAAAGAAAGAAAGAAAGAAAGAAAGAAAGAAAGAAAGAAAGAAAGAAAGAAAGATGAAGGAAGGAAACGGAAAGAAAGAAAGAAGAAAAGAAAAGAAAAAAGAAAGATAAAAGGAAACTAAATTCTTTTGGGATGTTGTTGTCCATTTGTCTGTCTGAATTGTTTGCTCTGTGTCATTCTCACTGTACCTGTGTTCCCTAATGCATTTGCATTCTTAAGTTATAGGTAAGTGAGTTATCTGGGCTGAAGATTTCTAAATGTCTTGCTTTTGCCTCTTCTTCCATTTGGAGCTGTTTATTTACAAACCCAGAAAAACTCAGACCCTGCTGCTTCACTTTATTATAGTTACTTAAAATTGTGTTAGTCTTACATTTTGCTTCTGATATAAATCAAGTGGGAGGGCCAGCCAAATAGCTCAGTGGATTAAAGTGCCTGCTTAGGCAAACAGCAGCCGGGTCCAGTCCCCAGGGTGCCTCTCCGGCCCCTTCCCCCCTTCCCCGGGACACACTGAGATGGTGATTGAGACTGGGCGTGGTGGCTCACGCCTGTAATCCCAGTGCTTGGGAGCCTGGAAACAGGAGGATCCGATCTGTGAGTCCGATCTGTGTAGTAAGACCCCGTAGACCCTTACTAAAATACAGAAATCAATCAACCAGTCAATTAATTAATCAAGTGGGAATGTTTTTGGGATTTCGATTATCGCATCCTGAGCACGGTGGCAGCCCGGGGAGCCTCACCTGCTGAGCGCTCTCTCTTCGCTCGCCCTCCCTCTGCGGTTGAGCTGGTGGCCGGGTGACAACAGCCCACCCAGCTCACCAGCTCAGCTCTCCAGCTGTCTCTGTCCTGCCCTTCAGGTGGGGCTTTCTGCTCACCTCTCCCTGCCCCAGCCTCCTCAACAGTTGCTCTCCTGTTGTGGCCACAAGAAGAGGATTCTGAGTCCCCTCTCCCAGCCTGTGCTTTCTCTGGTTATCTACCCCATGCTACAGAATTAGAAAAATCTACAGAAATAATTTTGTCTCAGTTGATAGGACTTATTCGGGAAGTATTTCATAGTAGAGAGAATACAGAACGAAAATATAAATGGGAAAAAAAGTGATGCTGGAATCCTATAAAACAGAGAAAAGAGACATTTCAAGCAAAAATGAACTAAGCTGCTAGAGAGAGAAAAAAGAGTTTATGATGGAATCAGAGGAACTTTCAAGAAAGTCTTTATGCTGAAACCAGAGAGCTAATACCCAACGACCATAACTTAGACAAGTCTCCCTGAACAAAAAGTTGTGGATATTAAAATATTGAATTGTATTAACTATAAATAAGAGGGGTTTATGCTTTTCAAATTCTTCTGCCAATTAACCTGCAAGAAGTTCTAAATAGTTTTTATAATTACAAACTTAAAAGGTTATTATAATTTAGTCTGGTCAGAAGTGTATTTGAGTGCACATCTTTTCTAAAGATGTTCATTTGTGTCCTGTATAATTTGTTTATGTGTTTGTATGTCCTTTCATAAACAGCTATTCCTCTTTTAATCTAAGCTTTAAAACATAGACTTAAAAGCATGCTTTCTCCTGAGTTATCAGCTGGTCTAAATGATATCAAAATTGGTTTTTAATTGAAGATTATTAAAATAGAGATTATTGGACAGGACTCTTAATTTGTGGATAGAGGGTTGGCCAACTTTGTTCATTAATGAGGAACCCTCAATAATCTCTATGGAAAGCACCCCCAATGACTTGATCATTAGTTAAAAGTTTTTCAAAAAAGATAAAAAATAAAATAAGCTTTTCACATAAAAGATACTCTTGATATATTAAATAAATTATTGCCTTCTAAATATATAGTATTCTACAATGTAAATTTTCTTTCAGATTTAAACATGTCTTTCTTTTATGCTCCAGATATTTATAAGAGGTTCATGTCAAGCCAACATGATGTCATCAATCAAATGATAATTTTCTAACAAAAACTTACCTGATATGCATGCTAACTAAAATGGACATTTCATCCTGACTGTTATGTTACACTGACATATATATATATATATATATAATATATATATATATATATATATATATATATATATATATATATATATGAAATGTTCTCTATAAAATTATAACTGTTGTCTCTTAACATTCTACAGGGATTTAATTACTAAAATGTCCAGGGTTGATAAGAAATAACAGTTCTCAGGTCACACTTTATGTTTGTTTGTTTTTTCCCGCAGAACCAGGGATTGAACTCAGGCCCTTGCACTTGCCAGGGAAGCGCTTATTCCACTGAGCCATCTCCCTGCCCCCCCATATGTTAAGGTGCTTACATCTGCTCCCGCCTAATTGTATCTAGTATACTATGTTAGATTTAAGGATAGATTCTTTTGTATTTCTACGTCAGCTGTTTCCTAGAAATTTGCCTTTAAACAGGAGGATCCAGAAGGGGGACACAAGTGCCACTTGTCATGGACATGATTTCTCAAACAATTCACGTCCTAGTTTTGAAAAAGCTTTATCAAAGGATCTGGTGCCTTTTGGTAAAAACAATCCTAACTTTTCTCTCTCACAATATGTAGATGATCTGTTGTTGGCCACCAAGACCTGGAGTGATGTGAAAAGAGGGACAAAAAGCTGATATGGCTGTTACAAGATAAGGGCACCAGGTCTCTAAGGAAAAGGCTCAACAATGTGTGTAAACTGGAATTCCTGGGGTTCACTCTGGCAGGGGGATGCATGCTCTGTTGAGCTCCTGAACCCAAACTATTCAAGGGCTAATGAGTCTGAGGTCTTGAAGAGTTATGGGAGTTCTTAGGAATGGTAGGTTATTGCTATTTGTGGGTACCAAATTTTACCTCTATGGCTAAACCCTTTTATGAAGCCCTGAAGGGAGGTAGTAGCCTTTCTTTGGATTGGAGTTCAGAATGGTGAAAGGCATTTGAAGATTTAAAGAAGGAGCTGTTCAGGACTCCTGCTCTGGTCCCACCTCAGACCTTTGGGTCATGGAAGTACCCCATGACCATTGTGTCTAAAAGACTGGACTGTGCAGCTGCTGGGTAGCCATCGTGCTTGCGGCCACTGCAGAGAAGAAGTAGGAGGAGGGAAAGCCTTTATTAGGAGCTGAGTGTATTCATGCCCCATGCAGTGGAGACACTGCTGCAGGGCCCTGGGGGAAGGTGGATCTCTGATACGAGGCTGGCCCAGGAGCAAGCAGCCCTCCCTGAAGACTCACATCTAACTCTTGAGACTATACAAGTCATTAATCCTCCCTCCCTCCTTCTAACATTGTTGGAACCCCCGAAGCTGGCTTAAAGAACTCCCAGGAGATTTTAAACTTGCTACAGGCCGTATGGTGGCCCCCTGAAGTGGCAGCGATTCACTGTCCTGAACATCAAAAAGGACATTCCACTGAGGCCCGAGGCGCTGACCTGGCAGCAAAGCTAGCTGCTGTGGGGCACGCACTGCCAGAAACACGTATCGTGGTAGCACCTCTCCTTCAGTCACCCAAACGTTCTGAGACTGAGCTGTTGTGGGCCAAGTCAGAAGGGACATTAGAAAGAAATGGGTGGCAGATCTGGCCAGGGGAAAGAGTACTTTTGCCTGAGACATTTTGTGATTCGGGAACTACATGACAAGATCCATGTGGCAAGACAGCTATGACTGAGGTGCTTGGCCGCCATTTCTGTGTCTCCAGGCTTTGGACCCTGTGCACCTCGGTGGCCAGCAAATGTGTGACTTGTGCTAACAATAATCCAGCTTCTCGCCCACAGCATGAGCCAGCCATCCGCTGGAAGGGAACTCTCCCTTTTGAGGACAGCAAAGTGGACTTTACTGAGGTCAAGTCCGCAGTTGGAAACAAAAGTATTTGTTGGTGCTCGCTTACACCTGCTCAGGATGGGTGGAGCCCTGCCCAGCAGCACTGAGACCTCCAGAGAGCGGTAACAGCACTGATGGAATTGATCACCCCCCCATGGGCTCCCCATGATGGTAGGCTCAGCTGATGGTCCTGCTTTTGTGCTAGAGTAGTTCAGAGCCTTTCCAGTGTTCTGGGCCTAAAGTGGAAGCTACATACTGCCTACCGACCCCAAGGCTCGGGCCAAGTACAACAGCAAAACTGCACCCTGGCCAGCACCCTGTCCAAACTATGCCAGGAGACACAGGCTGGGTGTCCATGCTTCCGACAGCCCTGCTGCAGTCACCATGTATCAGGGTGGGCTCGCTCCTTTTGAAATCCTTATGGAAGCCCACTGATAGGTTGTGGTCCTAGTATTGTTAGGTCTGAGAAGCCCACCATGTGAAGAAAGACTCCAAGAGACGTCCTCTCATGTAAAAGCAAGGGGATTTTATTTTCCATGCATGCATGGGGCCCACTGAACGCGCAGGAACAGAGAGCCGCGAGCTGACTGTGGGCTGGGTTTTAAGCTGGAAGACAAAGGGAGGAGGGATCTTGTAAGCGCAGTTACAGAAGCGAATGGCATTGGTTAGTTTAGGTTGACCTTTAAAATAATTGGTGGGTTTGAGAATATATGGCTTTTTAGTGAAACTAAGAGGGGCAGGCAAAAGGACAACTATGAGTTAACTCTGTGGTTTTAAATGTTTTTATGACTGGCTGGGTCACAATGGCCTGTCTTAGGAGAGTGTTCCCAGGCTAGAGATTAGATGTTTTTCTAAGCTAGGCCCCAGCTGAGGTTTGTGTGTCCTCTTTGATTTGGGAATATAGGTGATTTAAGCTCTATGGCCATAAGCAGACATAACATCAGGCAGTATCTGTACAAGCTGACATGGTTTGTTGATGTACTAAGGTGGCACATACAGAACAGGACGGCGGTGTAACCTCATGTATGCTTTTAGAAATTATTTGGGCTTTACATTCCCCCCTTTTGGTGTTGGAAATCTCTAATCTTAGAGATTTGAGTTGTTGGTAGTTAAGGCCTCAGATTGTTGGCGAATAATCATGAGTTTGACATTGTCTATTTGATCACGAACAAAACCTATAATTTTATTAATTACACAGGGTCCTATGGTCACTGCGAGAAGCAGGAGTAGTAGTGGTCCCGCCAAAGCAGCTAACAAGGTAGTCAACCATGGGGAATGGTTAAACCAAGATTTAAAAATACCTTGTTGAGTTTGGTATTCTTTAGATCTTTGTTTTAACCTCTCCCTAAGTTTAGTCTTGTAATCTTTAACAACACCAGAGTGATCTGTATAAAAGCAACATTGTTTTCTTAAAGCAGCACATAATCCTCTTTTTTTAAGGAAAAGTAAATCGAGTCCTCGTCTGTTTTGTAGGACAACTTTGGAGAGGGAAGTTAGGGAGTTTTGTAGAGCCATAATAGATGTTTTTATGGCCTTTAAATCTTTATCTATTGTAGCTTGTAACTGACTCATTTTTTTGATTACTATGTACAATGGCTGTAGTCCCTGTGTCTATACCAGCAGCAGCAGTTATTTTCATAATGATGGCTAAGGTAATAGTGACTGGTTCTCTTTTGTATCTAATCTGGCCTAATAACCTATCTTTTAATTTTATCCCCGAATGATAAAAAATCCGGGGGAATATAGACACCAACACACAAAAGTTAGTAGAGTTATTGAAGACCTTAGTAGACACGCAGGGGGTAATCCCAGTGTCACATGTCTATTTCAAAACTATTGGAGGTTGAAGAAATTTGTCTTTATCCTGTATCTGATAGATAATGGCATATAGAGGTTTTACTCGAAGGGGGGGGGGTCCCAATGTAGGTTTCTTGTCCTGTGACCTCAGATAAGGTGAGTTTATGGTCAGTATCTCAATTACAAGACGCATCAGAAACAAGGGTGGTATAAGATCTATTTATAGCTGTTTCTTCATAATATGGTGGTGAAGCAGACAGGCAGAGCCAACAGGACTGGGTAAGCTTAACTTGAGTATGATTGAGAATAAAGTAAGTTCCTAATATGAGGTTATATAAGGTCATCAGAGGCTATGAGGGAGGAGGAAGTGGTGGGAACTGGAGGATGAGGATTATTATTATTATTTTATCTTTTATGGCCATTGTATATTGTTTTAAACAAACTTGTCTATTTTTATATCTCATCAGTTTTATTATTACCTGTGGCATATGGATTGTCAGACATAGGGAAAACACTTAGTACTCTCCAGTCTGTAAGTGAGCCACTGGATGGGTAACTACTGACATATCTGCATAAGAATCTATTGAAAGTTTTACAAGCTTTTTCCTTATATTGGCAGTTAACATGGGTTCCCTCAGGCTGAGAGGGAAGACACATAACCACCTTAGTCTGAAACTTCCTCTGACTCCATCATAAATACTTTTTTTTTTTTTTCTAGAAGCTTTGGACATTTTTTTTTGAAACGTCCCTTTTCTTTGGATCTAGGAAAGCATAACTTTTTTAATCTATAATTACATTCTGTATCTTTTTTACTATGAAACATTTTAACTGAGAACCACTTATTTTTATAAACCCTTTTTACTTTTGCACCTTGTGTCAGACATTGGAATCCACTGAACAAGATATGACTTTTAGTTTTAAGACCTCAATGTGTTTTTATAGACAAAAATCTGGTGGATGCCTGTAATCCCAGCACTTGGGAGGCTGAGGCAGGAGGATTGTTGTGAGTTCGAGACCAGCCTGAGCTACAAAGTGAGCTCAAGGCCAGCCTGAACTGCATAGGAAGACCCTGTCTCAAAAAGACAAAAAA
>PVKA01033436.1:0-24388 GCA_004027165.1 Ctenomys sociabilis
TTATATCTGAACATTTCATTTGGATTTGTTTGAATACTTCTAATGTCCCTTTAACTCTTGTATGCATGAATCAAAATTATACATTTTAACGCAATGCAGAAGATTAAATTTGATCTAAGTAAAAAATTTTGCTGTCTTATGAATGGTCAGGTGTTAAATATATTAGTGAAATTACAGATAAGTACCATTCTTCTTACTAGTTTTATAAAATGTATGCTTTATTTTTATATGTATGGGCTTTTATTACCTTAAAATAATAAAGTGCTTTTAATTATTTTAAAGATTACAAAATAGAGATAGAAAATGAAAAAAAATTAGAAACAAAACAAGATTTCATTAAACAAATAATAGGAATTCAAAAATGATTGCTCTATTACATGATGCTATCTTCAAATTGATTGTTTGGCTTATCAAATATAAACGTGTGAGATTCATTTAAAGAAAGAAACAAAACAAAACAATAACAAAGAAGTTTTAAGTTCAAAAGAGGAAAAGATCAGAATTAAAAAAAATTAAGCATTAACTGCTTTCAAAAGACCAACAATATACTATATAACAACACATACAACCGGCATTAACAAAACTCTTTGCGACATAAAATACTTTTTAAAAATACATAGCTTAGGGGCCAAGGAGATAGCTCAGTGGAATAAGCGCTTCCCTGGCAAGCACAAGAGCCTGAGTTCAAGCCCAGGTTCTGCCAAAAATAAAAAAAAAACAGTTTTTCCAGAACCAAATGTTTGAAAAGTAGTTAACACATCCTTAGCATGACTAAATGGATTCACTTGAACTGAGAACTTTCCAGAAAGCTGCACTATGCTAGTACCCTGGGATCTTAAATTTAACAGTGATTGGAACTGCTAAATAGATTTACATATAGACTAAAAACCTTATTATTGCATAGACTTCACAGCTCTACTTTCTAATGAATCCCAAGGTTTTAATGAAACATAAGACCATTTTTAATGTAGTGTAATTTCAACCTGATGCAGTAGCGTGCACTGATAGTTCCAGTTTCTGGGCCAGCCTAGGTTACATAGTGTTCCTGGAGAGAGGGTGGGGGAGGGGGGAAGGGGAAAGAGAGAGGCAGGTAGACAGGGGCAAGGAAAGGAAGAGCCAGGAAGAGGGACAGGGAGACAGTGGAGACAGACAAAGAGAAAAGGAGACAGAGGAGAGAGAATGGAGGCAAAAAGACAGCGTATCAGAAGAAATCTGAAAATGCCGTTCAACAATGGAGAGTTAGAATAGATGCCATCAATAGATTTCAAAGCTTTAGGCTTCACCTCTTATAATCACAAACACACTTCATCCCTTAATTTGTGTGTGCAGCAGGGCATATGTCACATTCATTTACTTATTTTTCAAATGCATGAAATTGATTTAGCACCAGAGATTTAACGCCACTGATTTAATGTAGCTCAATAGTGCAGGATTGGAAAGCAGGCTTTTTAGCACTAATTTCTGAGGTTTTGTGTTTGTTCATATTTAAATATGAACATTAAATAAAAACTCAAATTGTAAATTTACTTACTAGATCAAAATTGGCTGGTGTCAGGTAGGTGGAGGCTCAGAGATAATTTCTGCTGCAATTTGCTGAGAGTTTGACATAATTACATGTAGTACAATTTATTTTGTACTGTTACTAGTTTATTTTTAATTTGAGAAGTAGATCATTTAGTGATAGTTCACAATAAGATATGAGCAAATGATCATATAATTTGTATTTTGATACATAAGATTACTTTTCAAAATATTTATTTATTTATTTGATACAGGGTCTCGCTATGCAGTTCAGACCCCTAGTGCCCCTCATGTCTCAGCTTCCCCGGCAGTGGGATTACAGGCATGCACCTCCTCATCCGGGTTTGGGGGCCGGCACAACACACAGTACCGGGAATTGAACTTGGGTCCTTGCACTTGCCAGACAGGTGCTTATCCTGCCGAGCTCCCTTCATAGCCCCAAGATTATTTTAATACTTTAGAAGATAGGAAAATTTCATAAATAGTTTTCTAAAACAATTGTCCATTACTACTTGGAGTATACTCTTCATTTTTTAATGATTTTTGAGCAGTTTATTTTAAAAAGTATTATATTTGAAACCAGGCTGTAGGTATCATTACTATCTTTTTGTTGTTGTTGCCTTTGGGAGGAATAAAAAAACCCCGAACATGATATTGTGGAAGAAAATATAGGGTTACTTTTGTTATGGTTAACTGATGTCGTGACAATTCAGTCCACCTTTGAACCACCCACGGAATTGGTAGAAAATACCTGCCTGTGTCCGGTGGGTGATGCAGCCCCAACGGGGTACAGTTGCTGCTCTCTAGCCCCTGCTTCTGTGTGCTGCCCCTCTTCCCTGCTTCCCGGATGTCAGAGCTGAGTATCTTCCTTTCTCTACACCCTCCCATCATGAAGTTCCTGCCGTGGCGTGTGCTTCCTGCAATTTGGGTACTGAAGCCCTTAAAACCAGGAGATAAATTAAGTTCTCCTTTACATTGTGGGTGTTAGGTATGGCACCCTAGGAATAGGAAAGCTTTTAGCTACAAAATCTGCGCTTTGAAATTGCAATAATATTCTTTTTACAAAAGTACAGGGGCTTTTGGCAAAGTCAAAGGTATTAGATTTGTTTGGTTGAAGATGTTTTAATGAAAGTATCAAGAATTACAATGATAAAAATATATTTGATTTTAATAGAAGTGTTTAGCTAGAAATATTGCAGCTAAGAACTATTTATTTAAAAGTAGTACAATTATGGTAATTCTTAGCTATTTTTACTTTTATTTTCATGTTCTCTTTTCTGCTTGTATTTTTCTTCAGTATATTTGCTCACAGTTTAGATACCTGAAACAAGACTGGATTATATAGTTTTAAGAGATTTCAGAATAATGCTACTGTTGTCTGAGTTTTTTGTCCACTCTCATAATTCATGTATTTTACTCTAGATCCCCAACCCTGAGACACAGTATTAGAAGACAGAGCCTTTGAAGGGTGAGTTTCGTGCTTTTAATAATCCAGGGCTGGAGAGATAGCTCAGTGGTCTAAGCACCTGCTTGGCAAATGCAAGGACCAGGGTTTGATCCCTGGTAGCTCATGTCTTGATCGATCCAGAACCCCTGCTGTGTGGAGCTGCACCAATGCAGAGTATAGTGGCCCATGTGAGGCTGACAGAGAAGGACTATGAGAGTCAGAGCTGTGTAGCAACACCCTGTACCAAACAAGCAAACGAATAAAAATGATTTTTTTAAAATCCCAAGAGTGTTGTGTGAGGATCCAGCAAGATAACAACATCTGTGAAACATCAATTCCTTACTAGACTTCAAATCAACTGGAAGGAAGATTTGGTCTTCATGGTCTTTGGAACTGTAAGGAATACATTTCTGTTGTTTATAATCCAACCAATTGATGGTACTTTTGTTATCCTCCTCCTCCTTCTCTTCCTCTTCTTCTTCCTCCTCTTCCTCCTCCTTCTCCTTCTCCTCCTCCTTCTTTTTTTTTTTTTTTTTTTTGTGTGTGTGTGTGTGTGTAACCAGGGATTGAATTTAGGCCCTTACACTTACCAGAGAAGTGCTTATTCCACTGAGCCATCTCCCCAGTCCCTATAATTTTTATTCTATCATTGAGAAGATACTTAATCATAGATGAATGAATAATATGGACACACATGTGAAAAATGAGATACATAAAAATAACAACTCCTTAGAAGTTGTACTAGCTAAAAATGGTTCAGCTTCATCATTTTTTTTTTTTTTTTTTTTTTTTTTTTTTGCGGAACCAGGGATTGAACTCATGCCCTTGCACTTGCCAGGGAAGCGCTTATTCCACTGAGCCATCTCCCTGGCCCCCTCAGTATACCAGCTTCATCATTTTGAAGAGTAATTTTTACTTTATTTAAAAATTTTATTATTATATATTTTGTAGTATACTCCTTATGGAATGTTGGTTCAGTGCACAAAACATTAATTATTTGTATATTCCCTCCTCTTTACCCGCAAGTTGACCTGGAAGTCATTTTACATTCCTCTTCCACTCCCTCTCCATCCACCTGCAAACTGACCTGCAAGCTATAGTAGTTAGTATTGATAACTACTATTGCAAGTATACATATGCTTTATAGTTCATAAAATGTTTATATTTAATAAAAGCATCATCCATATGCAAAAGACTGTCTCACTCTCTCATCTTTTATCTTGCTTTTTTATATTTTGAATTTTTCATATAAGATAAACCATGTAATATTTAATTTGTTTCTGATTTATTTTACTTAACATTATTTTTTTTAAGTGCATCAATTTTCCTACAAATGACTCAGGTTTATTCCTTGTTATGGCAGAGTGTGACCCTGTGTGTATCACACTTTCTTTAATATGCTGATGGACACATGGGTCATTTCCAAGAGTTAGCTATTATATGTTGTGCTGCTATAAACATGGGGATGCATGCATCTCTGAACTCATTAAATTATATAAATTTCAGTGATAATTGCTATTTCTTGTTTAAATTTATTAGCACTTTTTTAAGAAAAACTTTAGGACATGTTCCATAGGGTCTCACTACACAGATTAGACTTGTAGTCATCCTTTTGTTTTCAGCCTCCCAAGCACTAGGATTGCAGGTGTACCACCACACCCCGTTTTAGTCACCCTCTCAGGGCACCCCAGGGGAATGGCTGGCACAGCGTGGGGAGCTGAGGATCGAACCTAGTCTCTGTGCTTTGCCTAAGCAGGTGCTTTAGACTACTGAGCTATCCGGCCAGCATGTGTGAGCACCTTCATGGTACAAATTGTGTGCCTTCCTTTGTGAGGAGCTGGTACATGTACCTAACACATCTTAATTCCTTTTTTATTCCCTTTGGAAAATCTATGGCTATTGTACATAGGAATCATGATAGTGATACATATCTTATGAGACTTATGATAAAAGAAAGTAAGGGAAGCATAGATGTCTGAATGAGCTAAATTAAATGTAACTCTAGCAGTGAAGGGATCAAATGTATGGGGAAGTTGAGGTAGCAATATCATAAATTTAAGCCCAACTTAGACTTGGCACTTTCCAGCCTCAAAATAAAAAAGCTAAAATGAGGATAGGGATATAAATCATCGTGAATGTCCTCAATTTAACTCTCAGAACAGGAAAAAATAAAAATAAAGGTAATACACGTGAGTGCAAAGGCGCACACCTGGAGATCCAGCTACACAGAACGATGGCACAGGAGAATCATGTCAGTCCAAGGATTCAGGGTCAGCCTGCCAAAGATAACGAAACCTCGTACTCTGAAAAGGAGGATAAATCAGTTTGCAGTCAGATCTGAAGAAGCACATGTGTCAAATGTAGTGGTATAAAATTCTAATAAGTTAGTCATTATGAAATTATTAGGCCTTTGGAAGAGATATTTTTTCTAGTTTGACATGTTGAAAACTTGCATAATTCTACCAATTAAAGCACTAAATAGTTTCATTATTTTCCCTCCATTAATCTGGGAATTATGATAGTTTAAATACAGTGTAAATGAAATTTACATGAAAAAGTAAAGTTTTATAATTTTTCACTAAACTCTGCCTTATATTAGAAATCCAAAAGCCTAATTAATATTTTAGGGTTCTTCCAGTAGATAGTTTTATATTTATGCTTTTGAAGATATAATTTAGCCACACTGTAAAAGTTTAGGATTTTAAA
The DNA here is from genome assembly GCA_004027165.1 of Ctenomys sociabilis. Taxonomy (NCBI): domain Eukaryota; kingdom Metazoa; phylum Chordata; class Mammalia; order Rodentia; family Ctenomyidae; genus Ctenomys; species Ctenomys sociabilis. Next base: position 5,675 of record PVKA01033436.1, read on the forward strand.
GAGTATGTTGCTTCCCTCAGGCCTCCCCCACCTTCTTTCTACCTCTATGGCTCCTGGTTACAAGACAGAGAAATAGATACAAACAGGGACAGATACAAGCAATTTTGATTTTCCCAGTTAGGTAGAGTAGGCACACATGAAAGCCTAAAAGTAGGATTTGCTAATAAAAGCAAGAAACAGTACAGAATTAGGCATCTTGGGGAAATTCTTAGTACACATGAGCTCATGACCAAATATTGTAATTTTGAACTATTTATGGAGAAGGCAGTGGTTTGTTTTTGGTGATGGCTAATGGAGGAAAGTGGTAGGGCTCTACCATCCTTTGCCTTTGTGCCTGCAGTGCTTGGGGTCAACAAAGACTCTCCATTGTGAAAACGCAGGCTGTGTTTCTATAGGCTGTTCACATGGAATTCAAAGCCAGCAGACTGGCTTAGAAGTTGTGCAATGCCTGACAAGCTTCTTGCCTCTTTCTAGGTTTTGTGATTTGTTTCTTGATGCCTCCCTAAAGCCTCATGCAGTCTCAGAGCTACAGGTGGCTGAATCTAGTGTCTGATGCTAGGACTAAGGGTGGGTGATTGGTAAATCAGTACACTGATTGGTTTGGCAATGCACTAATGTCAGCAGTCTGGAACAGGTAAAAGGGTTAGAGGATCTGTTAAATCTCCTTGTTGTTTTTGCTGTCTTCTGCCGCCATGAACTGTTGCCCCTCTGTCATGCCACCCTGCCTTGCAGCCAGCTGAGTGTGGGCTGAATCCTCTAAAAACTGTGAGCTAAATAGTCTTTTCCCCTTTAACCTTAGGTGTTGGGTATTTTATCTGAGTAGCAAGAGGAAAGTACATAAAACATTTGGTACTTAGTTTATATTACATTATGTTTCAGATACCCCCACAATACATGAAAATTGGAGAAGTAGTGACATTAAATTTTTTTATATTTATATATATCTTGAGGCTTTATAAACCCAACCCATACTCTTATGAATCTCTGCCACACTTTTAAAAATACTTCTAATGTTCTTAACCATTTTCTAAACTGTAAACCTACATAATGTTAACAACATACATGTGCTGTACAAAACTACAAAATCCTGTGCTATAGCAAAAAAATCCACAATAAATAATTTAGATTTATATTTTTTGAAAACATGCAAAACAGTGAGCCTGCAAAAGTCAAATCACAAAATAGCGAGGGACTGCTGTATATGTGTAGATGTAAGAGCCTTTATCTTTCCCCAGGATCATAAAAGAATTGGCTAACATCTGAGAACATCTTTTCCTCCCACACTGCCAAACTGATTTTACACAATGTAGAACAGGCCTTTTGACTTAAAAAGTGATAATGTCCTCATAAAGTTTAATCACATCCTAGGATTTTGTTTGCTACAAAGTGAGAATTTTTTAATGCAGCTGAGCTGTATAATGACTAGCCTTGCAAATTGTGGTAATTAGTATTAATAACTAGCTGAAGCTATATGTATGCTTTGTGTTTAATTATTTACTGGAGAAAATTTCTTTTGCCATTTTCCAAAGAACTAAGAAAATAAATTTGTACAACTGCTTATAAATGAGGAATGAGGGAGGACAGACCACAAACATAATGAAAATTAGGTTCAGATTTCATGTAATGGGCAAAGCAACGGGAAGAATATTGTGAGGAACAAGCAATGGGTAATATAAGAGAAGCCAGACTTTGTACAGTGTGTCAAGTGTGTTTACATTCTTAGTCTCCTGTCCACTGAGGTGCAAGTAAAGTTTTTGTTTGTTGGTTGGTTGGTTTTTGTGGTGCTGAATGTCAAATGTGGGGCCTTGTGCATGAGAGGCAGGCACTGTCACAGTGAGGTATATCCCCAGTGAATTAAATATTTTAAAATCAGAATCCAGCTGAGTTTATAGCTTAGTTAAGTAGTTAACCATCTAAAATGTAAAAATATTTTCATATGGTTCAATTTGAAAAGCACTACTTCTCCACATGAAGTTAACTATATATGTTCTGGAATGAGAACAAATTCAATCTAAACGGCTGATTCCTGAAAAACCTCAAAGGCTCAATTTGTCTTTTGATGAAAAAAACCATAATTACAGCTCTGAGCCATAACCAAGCATCCCAGTGTTGATTGTTACCTCTTACGGTTTGTGTCTAGTCCTCCCTCCCAAAGCCTCATGTCGTCATGGGATGGACTTGTAGCGATTGTGATTAAGTCATGGTCCAGTGCTGAGATTATGGATGTGGGTGCTGCTGGGATTACAGGTGTGAGTGCTACACCCACCCTGAGGCAGATATCTGGGATGCAGTGTGAGAAGGGAGAGAGGTTGTTCTCGCTGCTCCTCTGCCTTTGCTGCCTCCGCAGCTGCTGCTCCTCCCTTGCTCTTTTCCACACATCCTGGGCTGCTGCCCTGTGCCATGTGACACTCTGCATTGGAGCCAGTGGGGTCTGGACTGAAACTTCCCCTAACTGCCTAACTGTGAGCTAAATAAACTTTTCCTTCCTTAATTTAGGGTGTCGGGTATTTTGGCCTAGCACAGAGAGAAAAGTAACTAAGACAGTGTCTTAGATTAGTGTCAGTTAAATTTTAAGTTAATACACTTGAACCAAACTTTTGTTTACTGTGTTACAATGTTGTAAGTATCTTCCATGGGAGCTGATTTTCTCCATATTAAATCATCCAGAAGCTCCAGTGATTATTCAGAAGGTTCCTTGAAAAGTAAGGAATTTGGACAAAGTCATGAAATTTTTTTGCCTTATTTTAATTTTGTTTTCACTTTTTAAATAGGTAAAATGATTTTGTGCTTCGGATATCAAATAGTACAAAGAGAGCCAGGCGTTGGTGGCACTTGCCTGTAATCTCAGCACTCAGGAGGCTGAGGCAGGAGGATTGTTGTGAGTAGGAGACCAGCTTGAGCTACAAAGTGAGCTTAAGGCCAGCCTGAACTGTATAGTGAGACCCTGTCTCAAAAAGACAAAAAAAAAAAAAAATAGTACAAAGAGGCATAGAGTAAAAATACCTGTTTCCATCCATATCTCCTTCTACCAAGCTTCTTTTACTGCCTTGCTAGCACTTGTATCATCACTGTGGTTTCTTTATGCATTTTCAAATACAAATACACATTACCTGTACCTGCATTATGTACAAAAGGTAACATAATAAAAAGTGTATTATTTTCTTTTTACCAATAATACTGAGTATCTATCTATCTATCTATCTATCTATCTATCTATCTATCTATCTATCATCTATCTATATTTTAAAGCCACATGATATTTTACATTTGGAAAGTTTGCCTTATAGTTAACTCAGTGAGTGTTTATTTCTAGGTATTTGGGTTGTACCTAATCTTTTTGTTAATAGAAAAATATTTTAATTTATACATTAAGAAATGAAAAAATATATGTAAGATAAATTCTTAGGATTATTTTGTTGTTTGTTTTGGGGCAGGCCCTTGCACCTGCCAGGCAAGTGCTTATTCCACTGAGCTATCACATTGGCCCCTGGATTATTAAATCATAATATATTACACTATTGGTATATAGCACCATATTTCTTTTTTACATAGATGCCAATGTAGATTAGTCCAAGCAATGCTTTAGGCTACCTATTTGCCGTGGTCAAGTCGTTAATGTTTATTGTCAGAATTTGTGCTTCTCTCACTAAGTGGATGACAATATAATGTATTGGTATAGATTTCAAAATTTAAAATATGAGCCTTTCATAAGAACTGATATTTTAAGTGAACTATTTCTAGACACATTCTATTCCTGAGTTTGTTTTCTTTTATCCTCTGTGCACAGACACTATATTTTTTGTTTTTAACTTCATTTCTTTCACACTAAAGGATCAGTAGAAGATTTCTGCTTATAAATTAAAATCAGAAATTACATGCTGGCCAGATAGTTCATCAGATTAAAGTGCCTGCTTAGGCAGATGCAGGGACTGCAGTTCGATCTCCAGCATGTCATGCTGACCCCACCCCCAGGGCACACTGAGACAGCGACTGAGACTGGGTTTGGTGGTGTGTGCCTGTAATCCCAGTACTTGGGAGGCTGCAAACAGGAGGATCACTATGAATCTGATCTGAGTAGTGAGAGCCTATATACCCTGTACTAAATACATAAAAAAAGTAAAATGGTAAGGATTTTCCAGTACCAGAGAAGCAGGTGGAATAATATGTAGAAAATCATGCACAAATGCCGGAACATGTCATTGCCTACAAAATATGTACAAATGAGCAAGTGCCTCAGCATCACTGAGATACAAAATTTAAGAGATGTGGGTTGTAAGGAGACTGATACTTGTTATTTGTGCTTTGAGGCCTTGAGTGCTGCCAGAAGACACTTCAGAGTTTCTTTCCTTCTGCTATAGTGATAGGTAATAGAATGGTAAGTACAGACCTTGGTTTACAGAATAACTATTGTCTCATTGAGGTAAACCATTGGGATTTGGAAGTTTTTCTTTTGTTTCCACAATATAAGTCTGTTGTGGGTGAGTAGATACAATTAAAGATGGTTATGTGAAAGGACCAATAAGATACTATAACGTATAGCATGGAGTTAAAGGGCGAAAGATAAACTTATGCTAATGAGTTACATGAAAGATTTTTCACTACATTTAAAAGCTAGGTTACCATTTGTGATCTTCAGTAGAGATAATGAAGTTTTAGGTAGAATAGGAGAAAGGAGCACACCAATCTATGATAGAATAAATGGGATATAAAAAGTGGTGACAGATAATGTTAGAATCAATTGCATCAATCAGTAGTTGACCATCAATCCATAGTTGACTATGAAATATTTGATAGTGAAAATAATGAAAATATCTGCTATTTTAAAGAAATTACACATAATTTATTATCAGAAAATGAAATTAATGTAGTATCTAAATAATGAAAACAATCTATGCTTCATTTAATATTTAGAGTATACAAACCTAAGGCTGTATTTGCTCCTTAGAATGTACAAGCAGCCTTAGGAAATTAAGAATTCTTAGTGGATAATAGGAGATACCACTATTGATGATTTTTTTTGCAAATTTTATGTTTAATTTGTGTACCCACAATTTCTCTCTTATTTCTAAATTCATCCTATTGCCTTTTTAACATCTTAAGATTTCTAAATTTGATAGTTTTAGTCAAGAAGCAGGAATTATCTAGGTTACTTCTCACTAACAAAGCAAATATAATTCAAACAGCAAATAGACACATTGCTTAGTGTGAGTCCACTGCAAAGGTAAGAACCACTGTATTTATAACTTTTTAAAAACATAGAATCTTCCTATGTATTTCAGGCTGCCATTCAACTCCTAGGTATCCTGCCTCAGCCTCCTCAATGCTGGGATGACAGGCGTGCTCCACCCCTCTCAGCTGTATTGGTAACTTTTTGACCCTACTTGTCAATGAAATGTAATGACTGAATACAAAATTATTACATAATAAACAGGTAAGATAACATCAGTGCAAAATGATGGAAAAGTGTAGCTAAGGCTATAATAATTGCTGTCAATTCCATTTTTTCACTCAATCATAAGCAACCCATCAAGTAATTTAAATACAAGTGCTTGTATTTAGTTTTAAATATACTCCATTAATATCTCCCATCAAGTAATTCAAATTTTGAATAATCCTGAAAGTACCAACCCACTCTTATTTCAGAAAGTGTATGAAGTTGTAATAAATGTTCTTGACAGCAATATAGACTTGTAAGAAGGAAGACATATATTTCAGATAACAAAAGATGTAACATAGGATAGTTCAGTGTAACTTATTTATTAATATATTATGATAGCTGTCCAAATAGCTATTGTGGAATTGTATTAACATAAAATCTATTCAAGGTTAAGGTTTTACAATAAGTGTTTTATTACAGCAGACACTATATTGTATTCCTTAGAGTCAAATCTATAGGTTTATAATTTCAGCAATTGCCATAATAGACACACTATAACAATGTTGTAACCTCTTGTGTAGACATCAAGGTTGAGTGCTGTTCTTTTTTCCTTCTCTTTTAAAACTTTGTGTATAATTCACATGTTGCTTGATAAAGAATTTATATTTCTCTTTATTTGAATATTTATAACTCAGTTTCAAAAGTCAAAATGAGCATCACCTGAGAGGGAAAGTGTGGGGAATATTTTTGAAAGGAAAGTAATCCCCCATATGTTTAGATCTTAGAACACAGCAGAACGCCAAGACCACACATGCAGCGTCTGAGTCCCAAATTGAAAATTAATGAGCAGCAAAGTGCTTGGTTCTTCCTACAGTGAGGCTTCTGCTCAGTCATTCCCCCACACTAGTTTGTTCATTTATTTCTTAGCATTTGTCTTAAAAGAGCATATTTTAAGAAAGTGATTATTTTGTTATCACCTATGACACAATTACTATCTGCAATATTCTTATAGGTTAAGGCACAAAGTCCTTCAGAAAGAATGAGAAGGAGTATTGTGGTAAATAGAGAGTGGCATGTGTGGTTTTACCAAATGGATATGTATAAGAAGATAGAAAAAAAGTATTAAAATGTCTCAATGAAAGAATAAAAAGATGAACAGACACACATAATTATGCACATTCTCAAAGATATAAGATCGCTGGAGGTAGACAGCATATACTCTTTGTATTGAAGTTTGGTGTGTGTATTAATCTATTTCTTATTCTTTGAACATGACATCAACAACTTAAAGGAAGAGACACTTATTTTACCCTCTTGCCTAATTGCTGCAGCTAGAAAAAAAAGTTTTAAAATTTTCTTATTAGGACTTAAATTTTGCTTTTATTTTAGTGTTTAATGGTTGAAAAAAATAATTTTTAGGGGACTAAAGCTAATGTTAAGTGCAGATTTGTACCTTGCATGGTAGTTGTTCATCTAGAGGAAGATGCCATCAACCTTTATTTTGTAAGGCCTGAAGCATTTATTTGCTACTGAATTTTTCTGGTCTTTCTTTTGTGATTTTTGGCTGTTTATCAAACCAACATACTTTTAGTCAAAGCATTGTTTCAGCTCAGTAAATGATATTTTCGTTGTCTACTGGGAAAACATTTTCCTGGTAAACTCCAGAAATTCTCTCCATTTTTCTGTTCTGTACTTAGGCTTACCCTTACATTCCTTTTGTAAGCCCTAGATTTCAGTAGGAAACATTGGCTAATAAATAAAAATGAATCTTCAGTTTAATCGAAATGGCTAAGTTTTAACTTGCTTGCATAACAATTTGCGTAACGCATATCTGAGATTGACTGTCAATTGATAGTGTGGTTTCCTCTTGCCAGAGTTCTGATCACCGAAGTAGCACAGTAGTTTGAGCGCTGCATTGTGATGTCTGTTACAAAACTCTCTGCCCAGGATATGCATCATAGTCAATTATGAAATTTTAAAAACAACAGAGGTAAAGGGTGGACTAAATTTATTGGGGAGGAAGAAAGCTAGAGAATGAGAAAGACAGGCAGGCAGGCAGACAGACAGGGAGAGAGAGAGAGAAGGGAGAGGGGAGAGGGGAAAGAGAGAAAATACAAAAAAATGTTAGCATACAGTAACTATAATAATGAATAGTCAAAATCCTTTTTATGTAAATTTTTATGTAAGTGGACAGAAGTGTTATTCAGCAATTTATTACAATGAAAAACTGTCATAAGTTTTATGTTTAAGAGGGAGAATTTTAATTTAGTGATGAAATATTTCTTTTTAAAATATGGGCTAGAAGGCTGTATTTTTAGGCTATCCTGTAGGAGGCATTTCTGGGGAAATAACTAGCATCAGTCCTTGAGCAATGACCAGGACCTATGCTTAGGAAAGATGTACATAATTCTGGGAGCAAGATTTTTTCTTAAAATATTTTTCATTTGCAGATGACTAATCAGATATTTAAAGTGAATGCATTTGCTGGATCCCACCTAGAGAGAACACTTGAAATTTCAATTTATGAAGAAATCATTTTAGCACTGCAGATGTGTTTAATTTGGCTCTTCACTAACGGGTCTTTGCTTCTACTTCTTACCATTATTCATCTAAATGATAATGTCCTAAAACAACAGATTTCAGAAGGTCTAAGAGCTAAGTCTAAATCAGATTCCTGTGGGTTCTCTTATGGCCTATTTCATTTTCTGGCAAGGATACTTCAATTAGATATTATATTTTAATGTTGTCTAAATGTCATATGAGGAGTGTGTGCGTGTGTATGTGTGTGTATTCAAGAGAGACAGAGAAAAAGGGGAGAGATAGGCAGTCAGAGATACAAAGTTGGAATCAAAGGCAGAGGAAAGAGAGCAGAGAGAGGGAGTTTTAACTTTTCTAGGGGTTAATTCTTCCAGCTCTAATATGTGATGAGATGCTATGTAGTCTAGGTATGGAATCAAGGTTTTCATATTCTCTTCTAGGACAATCTTTCTGATTCTTTTGTAGGATATATTCCTTTTATCTTGGAAATTACACTACAAGCAAAGTAACCCATGTCCCAATGTTTCAGATTTTGATTTTTTTCTGGTATTAGAATATTTGCATATACAGAATGAGATGTGGGAATCCATTCTATGACATACATAAATTTGTTTTGCACATACATTTCATATATGTTCTATAAAATATTTTGAGTTACTTTTATGTACGAGACAAGGTTTCTATGCACCAGAAAACAAGCTTATCTGGTGCATCCCGGTCGTTCATTTGGAGCTTGTGTGTCCCACACAGAGCAACATCATAGTTTCTGATTCTGAATTTATATGCAGCTAATAAGCAGTGCTATTTCATTCAGTTATTCACACATAACTACTTATATGTAAAAAGTGTGACAGGCTGTTAATGAATTGAAAAAAATATGTTCAGGTTAGGTAAGCAGCACAGTAGCAGGCATGAGTGGGAGAACCTGGGTGCACATAGAGGAGATGGAGCCCAGCAGGAGGGAGATGAGAGGGTCTTTTCTCCCTTGGAGGCACTAAATTGTGCATTTTGTGCCTGCAATTTGTCTGTCATCTGCCAAATGAGGTGAAGTACGGTAGAATTTTCCACTTGTGCTTTCATGTATTTTTCAAAAGGTTTCAGATTTTAGGGTATTTTGAAGTATTTCACAATTTGGACTTTCACATAAGGATGATCAGCTTGTGTATTCTGGAGAACTTCTTCCATTCTTAACCTTTTTAAAGAATTGTTTTAACATAAATTTGCAAATAACTTATTTTTACTATCAGTATAGATTTTTCTAATTCATATATGGTATAATTAGGTTCAGGGACCAAATTTGAAAAGGCTAAGTGTTAACTATTAGCAAACGCTTTGAAGTTAATACGTATAAGACACATATTTCCCAGTATTATATGTTTATAGGTTTCATCTTCATTTTTGAGAAAGATCTTGACATTGTGTTTTCTGATGGAGAAATTAAGGTGCAAAGAACTTTCGTATGTTGACCAAGATCCCATAACTATTAAATGATACGCTTAAACACCAAAACTAAAAAGTTAGGGCTCAGAACCCACACTACAGCAACGTTGTTTTCCTGAAAACACGAGAGAAAGTCGAGTTTTAGAGATGATGTTGAAATGACCACTGGCTTTACTCTCAGATGGTTACACTGTTCTTCAATAATATGACTCCATCTCATGTATCAGAAATCCATGTACGTGATCAATCTCAGAATAATTCATTTTCTTATGATATGATTTTTCCTACCTGTGCACTGAGTCTGCTTCTTCAGCTGACATATTCTTCTGTCTGGTGAAGGGTGAATCTCTGGCTGTTGTCAGACACCCCTCATGGGCAGCATGTTCGTACATTACATTCTACTGATGAGTGAGTAATGTGGATACTTAATGCAAATTGCCACCCGAGGCCTGCAGAGTTCTGAGCTCCTGCATGCTAGGTAGATGTAATTACTGTAGCTTGCCGATTTCTTGATTTTACTGTGATATTTATTTGATTCTAAGGATATATATCTCTAAATTTAATTGATCCAACTTGGTTTAGAATGCAAAAACTAATAATACTGTTAAGGATTTTTGTTTTTTAACTTAATATGTTGCCTTAGGTGAGAGCTTAAAGGGGGATAAAATCTGTATACAGTTTTACTTTCTAGAGATGATTTTTCTTACATGATCATTATCAATATTTGTTTCCTAAAATTGTAACTCATGGGAAGAAATTAAAAAAAAATCCTGATGAAGTGGTTGGAACATAGAACTGCTCATTTTAAGTTCTGGCTTACCTTTCATGTACCTCCAAGCAGATCTTATAACTCCTCCTTGTCCTCAACAGTAAAACAGAAATTATTTCATAGACATTATTGGATGTATTTGTAAAACCTGATGCCCCTGAAGAAAAGAAGCTTTTAAGAATGATCCCTAATTCAGGTGATTTTTCATGACACTTGCATTCTTTGCTTCCTCCTTGTACTTTTTAAGTATACCATTAAAAAGAAATTTAATCTTCATTGATTTGATACAGGATCTCACTACATAGCTCAGACTATAGTGATCCCTGCTTCAACATTTTCAGTGCTAGGTTTGCAGGCATGCATCACAACACCTGTCTTGGGGCTTGGGTGCTGGGGCTGGCATAGCATGTGGAACTGGGGATTGAACCCAGGTCCTTGAGCTTAGCAGGCAGGCACTTAGACCACCTAGCTATCTGCTCAGCCCCTAAGGATGCCGTTATACAGAGGCCTACAGCTGACGTTACTGTCCAGTGACCTGTACTTAATACTGAGTTGGGCTGTGGCTCTGAATGCTGTTATGCTAGTAACTACATCTAGTGAACCAAAGATAGGCTTGTAGAGACTCAGAGCAGTATTTTCCAGATTTGCCAACTAAGAAGAATCATGTGGGCCATAGAGATTTCTTAGTCTTTTCCTTGGAGATTATAATTTAATTGGCCTAGAGTGGAGAAAGAAAGACTTTAACCTGAAACTCAGGTGATTTTGATGATGAAGCAAGCAAGGTCTGAGTTAAAATCTAAATGCTACTTAACAGCTGTGGGATTGACTTTCTGAGGCTTGGTTTATAGGGCTCTGAGTTGCTAGTTTATTTTTTTCTTCATGTGATTTTGGTTTGGAGTTCAGCATAAGCAGTTAATAAGTTACTAGTTCCTTGCCTCCTTGTAGTGCCTTTTCTTGATGGACTGCTGATTTCAACATCTGGCCATCCAGAATGGTTTTGCTTCTTTCTGTTCTGTGCCATTGTGGCCATTTTCCCCTTCCTTATTCTGTCACTCTGTACTACGAAGGAGCAAAGTATACATCTGTCTTGATGAATGATGCAGATGAGACATAATTAGGGTTAGTGGAGCTTCCTAGCACTTCCTTTTCCTTTTCTTAATTTTGGCTGGCTCAGCGCCCCCTGAGGAGGGGGGCTGGTGTGGCCTGTGGTGCCAAGGATGGGACCACTGTCCCCTGCTCCTGCCTGAGCTTGTCTAAGCAGATGCTTTAGACTGCTGAGCTATCTCTCTGGCCCCTAGCACTTCTTACTAATCCTTCTCTCTCTCCATCTTCTTCTCTCACTTTATTTTTTGTCTATACTTTGTTTAATATTTTGTTCCTATATATTTTAGCTTACTTCTACCTGCTGTATTGACATCATGTATGCTTAAGCCTTCTTCAATAAAAAGAACAATAAAAGCAGTATCAACAATGAAGCAGCCATGATTCTTTTAGTTTTCTATTGAACTATATTATTTCACACTTAAATTCTTGTGCTATCCATGTCCATATGGACCATTTATCCTTTTATCTTTTTCCTTTTCCATTTGAGTTCTATTTATTGAACTTTAAATAGAAGAGATTTTGAAATTTCTCTTTAAATTAGAGGCATTGCTTTGGGAAAACTATTGCAGTGATCATACTCTGCCTTATTCTAATTTATTCACATTTTATTCAAGCTCCTCAAAAACTGGCATATGTTAGAACCACCTAGGGTCTGGATGCCCAATATTTTGAGTTTCATGGAGCTCATTAAGTGAAGCAGAGTTGTCTTAGACTGTGTGTGCAGCATAATTAATATATATGAATAACAAAACAAAAACACTGAAAAATGCCATAGTGTTAAAAGTTCACGATTTTGTGGGTATGTATTAGTAGCTGTCCTAACCTACATGTGTTTCACGTAGGTTATTCAGGCCTGACATAGGTATATAAAGGACAGATTTGCTATGCCCCCAGTTTTCTAATCTGATAGGTCTTGGGTAGACAATGAAAATTTGTTTTTCCAACAAGTTTCTAAGCTGTCTGTCTAATCTACCCATCACATATTTTTAAGAATCATTGCTGTAAATCTGTTTTGGTTCCTGTTGCGCTCCTTCTAACTTGATCAGTAATTTAGATTTGGGTTTGTTCTTCTCAGTAAATACATTCTTTCTGGGTGAACACATCTCTTCATGATTGCATGGTTTTTATTTCTATTTTTTTCTCTTTATTTTTTGCGGTACTGGGGTTCAAACTTGGGACCTTAGGCTTGCCAGGCAGGTACTTATGCTGCTGAGCTATATCCCCAGACCTTTTTATTTCTGGCTTTAAAGTACATTTGCCTTTTTTGATCTCATGATCAGCTTTAGGTTAAGATTAACTAATGTACTGTAGGTATCATTTATTAAATGTTACAGAGGAATCCCTTGTTCATGGTCAGTCAGTGGAGGAGCTAAAATTTGAATCCTGACTTTGATTTAAAGGACAAATGTTTATAACCACTGTGTATAATTTGCCACTCATCCATTTTGTGATTTCTCTTAATTTTTCTTTACTTTGAAGTAAAAGAATATAAAATCTTCTGTGTTGGCACCTTCCAAAATTATCTGCTGATCCAGTTTTCTAGGAGGAGTAACAGCACACAATGTATAGTTGTATTTATGGGCATGATTTACAACAGTGAAATAAGAACAAAAATGAGTGAATGGGAAAGGTGTTTCATGTAGACTATAAGAAACCAGCCATAAGATTATAATAGCATACTACCCATAGATTCCAAGAGCTTCTACCAGGTAAGGTTAGTAGAGATTCAATATTCCAGGTTTTAATTTGAAGCTCATCACATAGGCGGTCTAACATAGGACAGCATTCTAGTGTGCCAGAAGGAAAGCCAGGTGTTCTGCATAAATGATACAGTTTGCACAGTCTGTTTAAGCACAGTAAACTATTCTTATCAAGAAATGATAGCAACTGCCCTGAAAGTTAGGTTTCTTGCTATCAGCCGAGGGCCAACAATGCAAGCAGGATGGCAGTCTGAGACCTGATATCTTAAATCTCTTTTTGTGCATTTTTTAATGAGCCTTTCTATATACATCTTTTCTTGTCTCAGTCTTCACATTGCAGCAGAGGAAGACATTTAAAATGCAAATCTTCTGTCCATTGGCTGGAAATGCTCTGCAGTGCATCTTTCTAGTTCTTGATAAATGAGATAAAGGAGATTTACTGGGCAATGTCATGGAAATTATAATTGTTTTTGCAATTAATGTTCTCTGAATTTACAATGTGAAACATCCACTCATTTTAACTTTAGGACACTTAGGAGTTTTCCATTTAATGCTGTGGCTGAGAATCTCTCTTCCTAGCATTGCTTGTACTCTAGACTGAGTAGCTCTCTTCTGCTCCTGAACTGTTTTAACATTTTTAATTTTTTCTTAATACTTTTCTATCATTTTGCATGAATGTTTCATGTCTAGATTATAAGTTTTTTGGGTAAGCAATCCAGATCATATTATCTTTATTTCTGAAATTAAGCTAGTTCAATATTTAGCACTCAACATTGAATAAATATGTTGAATGAAAGAATAAGCTTATTTAAAACTCAGTATGAATGGTCTATCTTATCAAAATGTTACATATGTAATTTTCTGAGTAGTTGTTAGTAAATTTTTTCTGCATATGTTAAAGTTTTTAAAAAATTTAAAAAAGAATCTAAGTGGAAATTAATTACAAATATATTTAAATGTCTAGTCATACAGTTTGCGTTAGTAAAACTAGCTCTGGATTTGTTTTTATTCCATAATTTTTTTTAATGTATTTGGTATAGGGTCTCTACACAGCTTGGACCCATAGTGGTCCTCCTGTCTGGGCCTCACCAGCATAGGGATTACTGGTGTGCTGCACTGTACCTGGTCTGGGTGGTCAGCTCAGAGTGCCTGGGGTGGGGCCCACATGGCCTGTGTCACTGGGGATCGAACATGCTTGCCTAAGCAGGCGCTTAGTCCACTGAGCTATCTCACAGGTCCTCCTGCATAGTTTTTAAGTAGCCATTTTTCTTTATTTTTTTTTTCCCATAAACCACATTTCAGTAGAACTGTTGCTTATGCTCTGTGGTAAATTATAGACAGAAGTTACATTTAAAATGAAGTAAAAATAATGGATTTCTGCTTAACTCAAAAAATTGTGTTTTTTTTTATAACAGAAAGTGAATTTGTTCTGTGATGTGCTATTTTAACTTAAGCAAAGGTATATATTTTCAGTGTCCTTATAAATGCATATATATATATATATATATATATATATATATATATATATATAATTCATGATAGAGAATTCAAAGTGTTTATCAGGTCTTTGGTAATAACTTGTATTCAGGCTCCATGTAATAGTAAAATCAGAGGCTTTTTGATTTGGAGAGTGCAAGTTAACCAAAGAGAAATCAGCTCAAGCATTGCTAGGTTTTGTGTGTATATGTAAGAATATGTGTGTGTACTGTGTCTAATTTGTCTGCAATTATAAAACATATAATTTACACAGTAAGATGTTACCAAGCCTCCATGTCATGCTGACAATTTTGAAATGCTAAGTAAGGGTGGAATGTCCCTTAGCTGAGAAGCATCCTTTGGGAACGGGCCACTGTTGCATGTCTGTGACAACCAAGAGCATGTTGTTTCTGGCTACAATATGGAGATGTACAGTAGTAGCACGATACTCTCTTCTAATGGTGTCTTATCTAGTCTACTGTGACAGATAATTCCACTCAGCTTGTCAGTGAAGACAGCTGAGACATTTTGCTTAGGTGCCTTGACAGTGCTTGTATTAAACAGCCAGAGCCGTACACTCCATTAAGTTTCTGTAAAATGAACTGTCTGCTTCTTGCTGTTTTGCAGACAGTGGCAGCATTTGTAAGCTCATTCTCTGCAGTTGTGGATTGTGCTTTCACTCATTGACGGGTAGTGGATCTCATAGGTTTTTTTTTTTTTGTGGCTAGAAGTTTGATAGTTATGCTAGGCAGACAATTTATTTCAAAGTACATTTTAAAAAGAGTATGCAGTCTGAATTAATTTAACAATATGTTCCAAGATAGGCAGGAGCTAATGTTTTAGATGAAGCAATTGTTTCTGCCCCAAGAACATAATTATGCCTAGGCTCCTGTTACAGAAGATAAAACGTCACAGAGGAGTGTCTGTAAAGTGTCTACATGGATGTATGTGTGTGTCTGCTAGTGAAGGCTCTGTTCATTAATATGTGAAAGTGTGTTTAAGAAAGAGTAAATGAGTATTCCTCAATCTTTAAAGCAAAGCCAGTTCAGTGCAAATACCAATATCTGATTGGTTTCAAATATGTGAAGAAAATATAAATAAATTATTTGTCCTTTATTAGATGCTAACTCCATTAGGCTATTTTGTATTGTACTTATTGTTAAAGTCTTCTACTTCTCTATTCCCATCTCCCTGCCCTAAACAAGAGGATGTATGGTAATCCTTATCTAGATATGACAAAAGCCATTTTTTTTTTTTTTTTTGGTCAAAAAATGTACCTTGAATGTGACTTGCAAAGTCAATAAAAATCCTTTAATGCTTCTTTTTTTTTTCCTGTATTTTAGGGAAGGGTATACAGGGTATTCAGGGGCTCATAGTGGTTCTCCTGTTTATCGCCTCCCAAGTGCTGAGATTATGGGCGCAGGCCACCTTGCCCAGTCTCACTCAGCATATCAGCATGCCTTGGGGGTGGGGCCGGCATGACAGGCCTGGGATGAAACTCCTGGCCCCTATGCCTGCTTGCAGACACCTTGTTCTTTGGCTGGCCCTCATGTTTCTTTATTAGCTGGTTTTATATTCTAACTATTATCATTGAGCATTAGCCATGATGAAGTCTTTGAATATAACAATAAGGATAGAATTATTTACAAGGTTGAACTTCTTGATAGCAGTTTTATAACTCAGTGTTAGTTAAAATAAATTGTCCAAATGATAGCAACATTCATAGTATTTCATAGTGTTTTCTGTTTATAGTATTCTTTTTTTTAATATTTTACTACAGGGTCTATAAGGTCTGCAGGGTCTCACGACATAGATCAGACTCAGTGATCTGCCTGTGTTCAGCTCCCCAAGAGCTGGGATTACAGGGTCCCGCCACCACACCCAGTCTCGATTTCCATATTAGCACGCCCCACGGGGCTGAGCCAGCAGGCACTATAGTATTCTTTATATTATGCTTTGGAAAAAATAATCTATCCCTTATATAATGACCACTTAAAATGCATAACACCTTTGATATCTTATGCCAAACCACACTCCAGTAACATAAGAATATTTAAGAATGGTTTGAAATGTACTTTTTGCAGATGTCACTTATACAGATTTGAAAATTAATTTGTACTCTTGTCCTCAAAGCTTTTCAATTTTTATCATTGGAATGAAGCACATTTTTGAAAAGCAGATAAGAAATCCTTGGTGTACTGTTACATTTGTCCTGCAGAACATGTGGGCATTTTGAGTTAATACTTTACAGACAAGGGAGATATTATTTGACTGTGTCGGGTTAGGGAACTTGTTTGCTATTATAGACTGTTTGAAAGTGCAGAGTACATTACTCTTTCAGCTACATAGCCAGTAGTTAAAAATTGAAAATAAGAATTTTGCAAATAATTTAGTGTTCTGCAATAGTACATTTACCGCATGCTTTTCTTTCTGTAAGACATTATCCAGGCTAAGTTTCTACAGATAAAGGAAAATATCTTTCACTGATGTTGTTTTTCTTGCTGTTATTCTTATTATTGTTATCATTATTATTACCTCTAGGAGCCTCACACACGAAGCTCAGAGCCGGGTTACTCTTGCTACCCCAGGACTCTGCTACTGCTGCTGACCTGACAGGAGGTGGAGCCCGGCTGGTCATTCAGGGCTTGGTGAGTGTTTGTAAATGTAGATGCTTTTCTGCTTCACTTGCTATCACCTCCTGCCATTTAGTCAGGTTGCTAATGGGCCAAGAATGAACCAACCTGTGGCTGGGCTTGTGAACTGTTTTGCAGTACAAAGAAAATGTTTTACCTTATTCTTATACCTCTAAGGAAAATATAATACTGTCTGGTTTGTTCTTTTTAGAGTATCGTTGATTGTTTTAACTAATACTGTTTAGACTGAAAGTCATCCATGTTCTCTAACTCTCCTCATTTTCCTGTTGCCTCTCTTCTTCTCTTTATTTCTCTCCTTTCATCTCTGTTCTGTTCCTGCCCCTATGTTCTTTCTCTTTCTCTGGCTCTCTTTTTCTTTCTCTCATCTGATACCATCTCTTAACTAAATAAGTTTAACGAAATTGAACATGTTAATAAGGTAGCAGATATTTATTTATATATTTTTTGTATTTAGGACAGGGTGTACAGGGTGTTCAGGCTCTCACTATTAGATTGGACACCTAGTGATCTGCCCATTTACAGCCTCCCAAGAGCTGGGATTACAGGTGCGCCACCATGCCCAGTCTCAGTCACCCTCTCTGCATGCCCAGGGATTGTACCTTATGCCATAGCCGATATTTCGATACATAGATACATTGTGTAATGTTCACATTCAGTTAAAATATCTTCGGAAATATAAAGTTCATGTGTTGGTATATAAGTCTTGATCTAGCTAGGTCTTAACCATCCAGCAGAAAAGTATAAAAATGAAGTATACATCATGGGGCCATAATATTAAGCTGAGCTATAAATGACTATGGTCAACAATTTCTTTGAATAACTCACTATCATTGTAGAATGCTGACTGTGTTGGATTGTGGTGTCGAGTTCAAGCACCTAAATTAGTTGAATGACAATGGAGTGCCCACCTTTGACAGGTGTAGACAAAGGAAGGGGTGTAGAAAGAAAAATCATGATGTGTGTGTGTATAGACAGTACAGTTGGGATAGATAACACCGTGCTTCCAGATAATCCTATGAAAGGCAAGATCTGCACTAATGGTGGTTGGACAGGATATTATGTTGGCTTCTAGTACTATGGTCATCCACTAGGAAAATAATTATTGAATTTTTGATATAATTCAGGTATAAAAAATAAGACAAGTAAGCAGTTACACTCTTAATTCACTGATAAGAGATATCTGCTAAAATAATATCTGTAAATATAATATCATGTATGCACCTTGTACAATACCAAAACATTATGAAAACAGTTTGTAATATATTAATTTATCGAATATGTCTTGTTAAGGTGTCTTGAAACTGTCTGATTGACATTTGTAGTTCAATAAAATAAAATAAAATAAATAAATAAATAAACTATCTTCTGAAACATTTATCATTTATTTATGGTGAAAACTTTGAAAACAATTTACTCTTTTTCAAAGTATGTGGTATGCAACATTCTGCAGCACACCAGTATTTTTGCTGTTATCTACCTATGTCTTAATATACTGCATCAAACTTTCCTGGTACATCCTTCTTCCTAACTTCCCAGGCTCTGGTCAGGATGCTAATGCCTAACTTGGTGTCCTGCACCCAGATATCAATCTTGAAATGTTTCATGAAGTACCTACATGGTACATAAACCAGGTTTTTTTTTTTTTTTTTTTTTTTT